>JAVTVY010055119.1:0-30464 GCA_036873755.1 Hanleya hanleyi
GTTGTCGGGGTAAACGGTGTGATTCACGAGGATCCACTGCAAAACTGTTTAGCGGCGTCGTGGTGGTACTAGAGGATGGAGTGGAAGGCTCGCTTCTCAGGGATGATGATGATGGAGGATGATGTGGAGTTGTAGTACGGATCGTCGTGGTGGTGGACTGGATGTAGCGGGGTAACGTGATGGCTGGAGTAGACGAGGTGGTGGTAGGTGTCTGGGTTGAGACGTGGCGGACCCTTGACGTCTGGGCTGGTGTAGGCAGTGGGGTGGTAGTGGTCGTGGTGGATGATGCAGAACGCAGGGTGTTGAAACAGGATATCACGTACGATAAATCGTAGAACACACCGGTAAATAACGTACCCAGCACCACGACTAGACACAACACAGTCCCGACTTGTGCTTTTCGAGTTCTTAACAGTACGGGTAGACGTGTACTATCCATGGTACAAATCCTATACTGAAGGCGGGGGGTGATAGGCGTTAGAATTTATAGACGTTTCATGTCACGGCCGGATACCCAGGAATTAAAGGAACGAGGCCAGCCTTGCCATTTGACGAAATGATAGGGAATCCCACGGCGACGTTCCGTTTTCAAAATCTTTTCCACCGTGTAGTAGTCTTTCGATGTTTTCACTATGGGTTGTAATTCTGCCTCGTAAAACGTGCCTTGCAGTCTCTCGCCTTGTAGATCTTCCAGTTGATAGACGTGGGGCTGGCGAGGTTTATGACGCACGATGACAAAATGTTCTTCACTCCAGTTCGGTAAATACCCTTTCTCAAATTGTCCTTTCACTTTACTGATCCGCACTACATCGCCCCGTTTGTAACGGGTGCCGTCAATGGTGGACTGGAGGAGTACAGCGTAGCACGTACTTGATGTTCGTTACCTTCTGTCACAGTACGGGGCGCTCGCTGGATACTGCGATGATAAGCCCGATTGTAGCCTTGAACCAGTTGAGGAAGTACATCCAGGTAGCGTCGAGTGTTTTGAGCCGTAAAATATTTGTACATGCGTCCTTTGAAGGTGCGATTAAAGCGTTCCACTACCGATGCTTTCGTCTCATTATAGGTGTGAAAAAAAAATACCTTCTTTTTCTTAAGAAAGGCTTGAAAGGGTCGGTTGAGAAATTCTGTGCCTTCATCTGTTTGTAAATAAAGAGGTTTGCGCCCCGTCTTGAAAATCTGCTGAAACGCGGCTATGAGATTCTCTCCTGTTTTGGTACGAACGGGTAGGACCCAGGCATATTTGGATAAAATATCGATACACGTCAATATGTATCGATTTCCATTATTGTCAGGTGCAAATCGACTCATGTCGACTAAATCCGCCTGCCATTGCGCGTCTATCCCTCCCACGATGACCCGGTTACGACGAAAATGACGTCGGGCAGCTCGATGCAAACTATAGGTGTCCTGGGTTTTTAACCAGTCTCGAACTTCACTTCGACTAATGCCTTGGGCCGCTCGAGTTAATGCCCCCACACCACTATAGGCAGCTGCACTCGTTGGATTGTAATACAAATCAGTTAATACTTTGTTAATAGACGTCTCCTTTTTTCCCGACCGCCGCCGCATCACGGACTTCGTTCGCCCCGTCCGTATCGATCTCTTCCCGGGGTGATACTGACTCTCTAGCCGCTGTGCATTCTTTACATATAGGCCTTTTTTCCCCCGCTGTAGTAGTATCTGGTTTACAGAAACAAAATTCTGCCTCATGTCGTCTTTCATGCGGTTCAGCGAACGCGTCTTCTATAGCACGAACCCACGCTAATTGCTCAGGGGATCGATCGTCCGGAGATAATAACTGGTCGACAATAGGCATTATTTTCTTCAAGGCTTCCCACACAGAAGGCCTTAGGCTGATACTGCGCTTATCTTTATACCGGCCTACACGTATGCGGTCGTTTGGTAGGGTATACACGTACATGGCATTATCCAGGTGAACGAGCTCTCCGTCCAATTCTCCGCTCAATACCCGTTTAAACTTATTCCACCCATCACGCTGTAATGTCACCGGATTCCATAACATTTCAGCGGGTGTCCAGTAAATAGCTAGATCGTCTTTCGCCAGTTTGACTTTATCTGCATAAACGTATAACCGTACACTCGGTGTAAGAGGCAATATGGCACGTAGTAGTAGCGACATGCTTGCTCTCAATGTCCAACTGATACACACTCTGTCTCTTCCCTGGTATTTATAGGCTCTATTCTGTGAGAGGCGGGTCGTGTGCAGAGAATACTTTATCGACCACAGGAACTATTTTTTGCAAAGCCGTCCACAGATCGGGATCCAGCGTAAATCCGCCTCGTTTGAGAGAGATCAATCGGGCAAAATAAGGGCCGCGAAAAATGTATACATCGTGATCCAGGTAAATACTATCTCCATCCAAATGACCGAATAACACACGTTTTAAGGTAGTCCAGCCTTCGGGGGATAATGTGATACGCGCAGGCTCAGGTACGCACCAGCAGCGCGAATCATCATCAATGAGATCGATGCGATCAGGGTATATTATTAAGCTACAACCCGGGGTGAGTGTACGAGTAATGATCGATTGGGTTTCCGGGTAGAGTACGTCGTCAACTTCGGAAATAATAGCTTTCAGTGCCGCCCATAATGCTGGCCAAAGTACAATACCGCTACCGCGACACTGTTCTAACCGGGGAAAAAATGAATCCTCTCTACACCGCCGCAGGTACACATCGTCGCCGACAGGCATAAAATCGACTTCGGGTTCTTTGCCTTGTAACACACGTGTCAATAGCGTCCACCCGGCCAGGCTTAAAGTTAATTTCACTTCGATCGGATGTTCCTCGATAAGGTGCAATTCATGCTGGTACACGATAAGAATTACTTTCGACGTCACTTGAAAGAACGCGAGCTCTTTGCCCGGCGATGCCATAATGAAGAATGACAAAAAATACTAGCCCGACACAAATTTATAGAGATCGATTCTATTTTTCATTGTTAAAATAAAAAATACCCTGGGAAAATTAATTTAACACTGCAATTAATTTTTTAGAGGCTTCCCGAGTGCATAAATTAATAGTCTGGACTCATAACAGAATAAAAAATAAAATTAGTGCATTGCTAGACTACAATATCAAGTGCTAATAATTATCAGAACCCTCCATAGGGCTGTGAGAGAGCCAAACCCCGATGTATGGGTTATTCACAGAATACCCGGCCGGCCTATTTTAAGCGGAATCCATTATTGAGCATCAGAGTTGTCTCCCTTGCACCAAAGCGTATAGATGGCGCTGTGGTTTGAACGACGTTATTATCCGGGCAAACGCAACTCTGTTGCCACGAAAATTGACTCGTCAACTGCGTAGAATGTGCGTTCTTCCCGTAAATGAAGGCACTGTTTTCTTCATTTGCTACAGTTCTCATGAACGAAACGAGCTGGAATTTTCAGGGCATTCGTATCGAATGATAAGAGATAGACTTCCTCTATTTTTAATCCAGAAAATTAATTTATTTTCAATGGTCCGGGTTTTCTGTACTATCGACCGCGAACATTACGGCTCATGTGGACGCTAAATATAGGGGAGAAAATGGCAACATTGTGACCAAACCATAACAGTTGACAGCTGTAAAAATAGATACCGTGGCATAAATTAGAGAGAGCATTTCAGTACACCTCAAAAAAATGAAACCTGGACGGGTATCCTTCATCTCGAGGGGACGCAAGTTCGATTCTTGCTTTCATTATGTGAGTATGTGTTGGACATGTGATCTTTAAATTTTATTATCATCAATACACCTAAACGGTATAGTTCAACCCCACCCCAGCCCAACCGATGTCCCTTCATGAATGCTTCACATTGATACCTCATTCACACGCTCGTCTTCAGGCAAGACTTCAACCGGAGGTGCTGCTGGGTCCAAGGGAAAATCTTCTCCACGTCTCATGCTTTTCGTCTCATACAAGCGGATAGGCAGGGAATCAGGCAGGCAGGGAGGCAGGTAGGCAGATCAGGTAAGGCAGATTGAATACACCCCTATCCCTAAAAATCGACTCCTTTTATACGTTTCTCACTATTGAGTGGGGTGGGTTCAAAATGGTGGATACTCACCTCCCACGCCCTTAAAACCAAGCCGCCATTTTGAACCCACCCCACACCACGTCAATTGATGAGTGGGGTGGGTTCAAAATGGCGGATACTCAACTCCCAGCCCCGTAAAAACAAGCCGCCATTTTGAACCCACCCCACTCACACCAGTGCACTGACAGGGTGAGTGGGGTGGGTTCAAAATGGCGGCACCATATTTTCTATAAACCACTTAAAGTCCGCCATTTTGAACCCACCCCACTCACCCAGTGCACTGATTGACCTGGGTGAGTGGGGTGGGTTCAAAATGGCGGACTTTAAGTGGTCTATAGAAAATATGGAGCCGCCATTTTGAACCCACCCCACTCACATATCACTAATAGGCCACGCCCCCTCATCACGCATGCACACAGCCACACTTTCACACCCAAACAAAGTTCTGCGCATGCGCAACCCGGGTGAGTGGGGTGGGTTCAAAATGGCGGCACCTTATTTTACACACACAACACCACAAGCCGCCATTTTGAACCCACCCCACTCACCCAGGTCAATCAGTGCACGGGGTGAGTGGGGTGGGTTCAAAATGGCGGACTTTAAGTTGTCTATAGAAAATATGGGGCCGCCATTTTGAACCCACCCCACTCACCCCGTGCACTGATTGACCTGGGTGAGTGGGGTGGGTTCAAAATGGCGGACTTTAAGTGGTCTATAGAAAATATGGAGCCGCCATTTTGAACCCACCCCACTCACATATCACTAATAGGCCACGCCCCCTCATCACGCATGCGCACACACACCATTCCACCGTCCCAAAATAATCCCACAAATGTTCGAATCAAGGGAGATAACCAAAAACTTGCAAAAAAAAAAAAAAGTGCAAAAAGAGTTATCGTTCCCGGCTTAACTCCTATCATTTGACTCTTTGTATACTACTCGCAAGGGATGGCTATACAGACTGAAAATGTTTATGAGTAAAGAATTAGATATGGACGTTGACAACACACGGTGCAGTAGTTTCAAACTCAAACTTCAGACACACTTCCAGGCTTGTTTCAACTATGCACTTCAGGATAATAAGCCTAATTCTAATGGAGAAAACAAAATGAGGACATACAGATTATTTAAAAGTAATATTAAGTTCGAACCATATTTACTTGTATGTAAAAATTCCCATCACAGACAAGCTTTTTCAAAATTAAGACTAAGTAATCATAAATTGAAAATTGAAACTGGTAGGCATACAAAACCCAAAACAGAAGTTTATCAGCGAGTCTGTGACACCTGTCAAGTAGTTGAGGACGAAATGCGCTTTGTGTTGTCATGTTCCCGGTACACAACTGACAGAATATCCTTGTTTAAAACAATTACTGAAAGTCACAGTAATTTTATGACCCTAAGTGATATTGACAAATTTGTCCTCATCATGTCCTCAGAGGACTTGGTCAGTATAGTAGTGCCACATTTGTATGCTTGGTACACCCTTCGGCTTCAGTGTAGGCCTATACATGAGTAACCTCTTATAACAGTAGGCATATATACACCACAGTATATTCATATATGTATATGAACATTTTATTGATTTGTTATTCATGTTCTTGTTCTGTGTTTGTACTCTGCCTGTAAAGGTGTTTTGTACAATAAATTGAATTGAATTGAATTGAATTATAACAGACATGTTACATTCCAGAGGGAGTTATCTCCCATGGACCGACAACACCTTTGAAGGTAGGCGGGTGTATGTTGGTGTAAATACACTACAGCCGCTATGTAAAATGATTTTCACTGTAACTATTCTCACTTGTACTCTTTGTCCGTACTGGTATCTCGATCCTAGAGCTTCTGGTGTTTCCTATCCGAAATGGTCATGGTAGTCGGAGTTATTGCCCTTGGATCAACTCTCCATTCCGCTATACAAAAATGGCTACCGCTGTGCAACAGCATGGGAAAGGAAAAGGGGCTGTTGACAAGTCAAACAAATACGATCGCCAGTTGAGGTTGGCCTACCCCTTTATACTACAGTCTATTACTTATACAACCACTCAAGTTCACGTTATTCTGTATTTATTCGAACCTGCACACGAAAAATGGACGATAATGAAAGTACGGTATTGAAAACTGGACCTTCAATTAGTGAATTACCCACTCAAACGATTGAGTTTTTAAAATCTTCTTTTATCACGATATCTTTACTCATCATGCTGTCTTTTATCCAGTGTTATTTATTTGGCCGTTGTTGTTGTTTGGCCACTGCCACATATGGTTGCACAGGTTGGGGAAAATACCTTGATCGAGGTATTATACCTTGATCGAGGTATTTGGTATTATACCTCGATCGAGGTATAGGGCTATACCTCAACTGGGGTATAGGGCTATGTCAACTTCAGTTTTTATATATTTATGGAAAATGTGGACATCCACACATACCCTGAACCACATGGATCTTTCAATAGCATCTATGGCTTCAGTGTTCCATGATTTTCACAGCAACTTATTGCTTCGCTCTATGCGACTAATCAGTCAAATTAGCCATTGCAATATTTCAAAAATGAAACATGGCTTCAAATGACATATTCAGTGAAATTTATTCCATAAATGAAAATGGAATGCGATGGTGTACTTTCATGTCAAGGTCATGGGCAAATTGCAGGATTCGAGAGGCAATGCCTAGTTAACAAACCAAGTTTAATTGACAGACACATAATCTAATCTGCTAGCATGTGCACATAAAAAACAGACCTCTGCTCTGGGTATTCTGACCCTGCCATGTGTGTGTATGCTAGGAGATTGTACATTGCATCGGAGAATTTAATCTAATTTATTCATCAGTCAATGCATCTACATTCATGCAACTTGGATATGACTTTGCCATCACATGTCATTTTCATTTACAGAAGAAATTTCACTGAATATGTCATTTGAAGCCTTGTTTCATTTTCGAAATATGATAGTGGCTAATTCGAATGATTAGTCGCATAAAACGAAGCAATAAGTTGCTGTGAAAATCACGGAACGATGAAGCCACAGATGTTGTTGAAAGATTCATGCAGTCCGGGGTTTGCGTGGATGGCCACATTTTCCATTAATATATAAAAACTGAAGTTGACATAGCCCTATACCCCAATCGAGGTATAGGCCTATACCTCGATCGAGGTATAATACCCTGATCAAGGTATAATACCTCGATCAAGGTATTTTCCCCAACCTGTTGCATGGGTGACCTGACAGACGCATAATCACAAAAACGTTCAATAACCAGCTTCCTCTACGGGTCCCAACTCTATTGTGTCGTGAGCCAGCGCAATTAATTATGATCATTGGCTCACGTTTCTTGCACTCTGTTCACGAAAACCAGTCAAACTGCACTCACTCCAGTAGACAGTAAAAATTGACAACTCTACGAAATTACATCATTCAATTATGAGGACATAAACCAAATTTGAGGAGAAATTTTCTTACTTTTTCCTTCAAATTATGTTGGGTGATCAAAGTTTTCAGGCACAGTAAAATGTCAAAATTTACATTCACTTATCGCACAACTGTTGAATTTATTTTGCTGCAGCTGATTTTGTTTGTTGACATCATGCAACTGCAAATCGGCGGGAATTAGTAAGCTGATGCCCTACCGGTGCGGCAGATGTATGCTATTCTGTGGGCACTCCTGCCGTCGTTTGAGCTGTTGAGGTTGCCTACAAATCTGTTATGATCACTCGTTATACCGCTTCTTAAAACAATATAAATATTTGAGTGTTTTATTAACTGTGAATTTAGAGGAAATTGTTGTGCAGTATTTTCCAGGAAATCGATTTATTATCAGCATGCCCAAAGTAGTGCGGTAACTTTTGGTTTAGACCATGCATCTGGAGCCTCTATTATTTATTGCTAATGTGGGTGCATCTGGTGTTTATTCCGCAATGAAAACTGGGCATACACGTTATCGAGTAGCAGATTTCTGACAGGAAATTTCAGGTTGAATAGATAAACATCTTCGAACACAGATAGAAGAATGATGTAAAATATGCTGGTTTATGTTACATATCAAATAGAGATCTTTAGAACCAGTAGAGACCCATTTGAATAATGTCCATGTCTTGATTAATGTCCATGTCTTGATTTATTCAATCTCTGCAAAATACCATATATGTCAGTCTACAGCTGGACCTTTGATGTCATCGAAGAGGTTGAATGTCGTTGACTGTGTATAAACAAATATCCTACTAGATGTGTCAGGTTAAAGTGTGGGATATCTTTCAGAAAGTTGTGCACACTCCAGGTCATGGTAAGAATAGATCTCGGCTCCTCAGAGAGCTTGTCATAAGAGGCGACTAACTGGGGCACCGTGGGGATCCCGAGTGTGAAAAGGAATAGGACCCCACCCGTGTGGTTTCCGGGTTAGAAAAGCAATAGGAAACAACATTGTGACATGACTCAAATAGTGTTGAAAGCGACGTTAAATCACATTCACTCACTCACTCACTCAGAAATAATTCCTATGTATGCATGGTGTAAGAGACCCAAATACTCATCAACTGATTGGCAGACATCCATTTTAGGATGTGTAATTTTTCCACCGAGTAAAGTCAATTTCGGCATATCCATGACCATGCCATACCATCATTGTGGTTTACTGAGATTGCCCTCAAACAGTGATATGAATTAATGCAGAAACAACTCGGTAACATCCATTACTTGGCTTACAACAGCTGAGATTCAGGGTGATACATTGGAATTGATGCGAGTTCAAATGTTTTTTAATCAACAATTGGATACTTGTGTTCAGTGTAGTAATAGCAGTAGTATCAATAACAATTTAAAGTCTTTGATTATGTAGTTAGAATATAAACTTGACCAATCTTTCATGTCATTGACCAGGTTATGGGGGGACCATGGACAGGCAGCCCTGGAGTCGGCCAAAGTTTGCCTCATCAATGCTACAGCTACAGGCACTGAAATACTCAAGAACCTTATCCTGCCAGGTAAACTTAATCCTTAGCAGACCTTGAGCTCAGCAGATTGTTTCAAATATCGTGTTCAGTTTGTCTGGTTAGAATATAACCATGAATGCACAGTACCAGATAAATGTATGAATAAACATTATCTTCATTGACTTGTGCACCTGTGTTACCTTAAAATTACAGCCCAGCTTTCCCGCTGCTAGACCGAGATCAATGTATTACCTAACCAGTCTTCCAACCATAGCCCTGGATGTAAACTGATGAAAACTTTCTCACATGCTATTTGTAGGTATTGGATCTTTCACTGTTGTTGACGGAAGCAAAGTTTCTGGTGAGGATATTGGAAACAAGTAAGAGAATTAAAGAATTCACACTATTAGAGTGCAGGGGGATGGGGAAAAAATGGAAATGGATGTAGAGTCCTGGGTCTTAAAATGGCTCACCCTACATGCAGCCTACAACCCGAAAGAAGCCACTCTGACAGTACAATGTCTTTCAAGGTGACTTTTCACTTCTTTCATGAGATATAAATACTGCAGGGTTTGGAATAAAACTTTTGTTTCAACTCCTGCATCAGTTTTGCATATAGGCATGTCAGGAGTTTATAATCATTCCTCCAATATTATTCCTCCAATTTCTAACAATAATTTCCTAATTAATGTAATATTGATGATGCTCAGATGTGGTCATCATTCTCTCCATAGTATCTCACATATTTCCCAACATTCAACAATATCAATCAACAGATGCTTATCCTATTATGATAGTATGTTCTGTGATATTATGTTTTATTAAATAACTATCTATGGAATGAACACAATACAGGGAAATCGGCCTGCTTCATATGGCCACCAAATCAGGTCAATATGAGGAAGGCGGGCCAATACGGGAAAACAGGGCCAATACGGCTTTCAACATGGCGATGTTGACGATGACTGATCCTCGATTCGTGATCTTCTCCGAATTGTGTCACTGTATTCTCATACTTTGAATGGATATTCAGTACCTTCTGTGATAATTTTCGATAAATATATACGTATCGGTACACAAACCTTGAAATCAAGTGTGGTGAGTGAGTCATACTGAAATAGACTATAGTGACGCGAGCGCGACATCGACTTGCCAAGCACAAGCAGACGACGAAAACAGTGATCCAACACTTTCAACAGTGCACTGATGAACAAAGCTATGACTACAGTAATATTTTATGACAGAAGATGATGCCATATTTGCAACTAGAAGAGCTAATCATGTGTGGATGGTAACGATAGTAATTAGATGCGAACGAAACACCTGGACGATGATGTTGAAAACTAGGGTCTCGATAGGTCTTCGATTCTCAAATCGGGACTGGATTTGGATAAATTTACCATATTTCAAGGTTGTATTTTGCCTCGCCATTCTCATCAAATAAAATTAGTATATTACTTCCATGATATATGTTGTATGGTTAAAATTCCATCTGCTTGTATCTGTTCGACTCCCGTTTTCTATGTTGAAGAACCCCGCCCAGGTTGAAGATGATCGGCCTATTCGCCGTCCCAATTATCGCCGTCGATTATAGCGTTACCGTACTGTAAAGGGGATCGACTTTCCGACTATATATATGTGGTACACTGAAACCACATTAATCGTGGGGAATAAGGAAAGAAATAACAAATATGTATCCTGATTTGGGGGGAGTCGCTGTACTAAAATATTCCTTGATACATGTAATATAATCGATGAAAACGAAAGGTTGTTAGTGAGTTATTTAATAAAAATGGCATTAACCAAGTGTTTTCATATTGGCCTCGTTATAGGTCCTCGGTCAGCCGTATTGGCCCTCGGCCTGCGGCCTCGTGCCAATACGGCAGACCTCGGACCTATAACCAGGCCAATATGAAAACACTTGGTTAATAACATAATATTATCATATCTCAGAAAATATTGTAGACAGTCATGTATGATATTGTATTTCCAATCTGCTGGGAAATGGAATTTGCTGATCGATTATATCTCACATCACCCAAGCTTCAAGGGCTCACATACAGTCTTTCCAAGCAGTGAGGAGGTGTTCACTGCCAGCATGGAGAATTGTGAAATCGACATCTCTATCTTACATAGAGGTACAAACAGAATACCTGATGTTCAAAAAAAAAAAAAAAAAATCTTGAAGGGAGTTTCATTTAACAGACATTGCTTCAAGCGTAGAGCAGACTTTGAAGAATGCGTTCACTTCTGACATAACAAACTGATCACAAGTTCATATATGGTCACCCCGCCTTGGCCAGGTCAAGTTTATCAGTCAGTTTTTTTGGCAGAGGAAAGCACAATCCTCTAATTTTCATACATCGCTAATCTGTCTTCATGGAATATATCCACGTAGAGTTGCAGAACTCTCTTTGAGAACACTTTTGAGTGACAACTGCTCCTTTCATACATCTAAATCAGAGTCCCTCTCTCAGATACATTAATGCTGCATGGAAGAACAGCTTTGCTAAATGACGTAAAATCGTTGCCCACCAAGGAAAGCTCTGTGATATATGGGTGAGATTTGGTTTCTCTTGACATATTTTCCCAAGGCACAACTAATTCTCATTCTGTGTTACCTCACAATGGCGACATGTAAGGAATAATGTTATTTCAAGCATATTTATCATCCTCATTTATATCTTTTTTACAGGGCATGTGTATAAAGGTATAAAGTGTTTCTACAATTTCTATGTCTGTGTTTTTAATTCTCTTTTCAGCTTCTTCCTTTGCAAAGATTCCATAGGAAAGGTCTGTCAATTAACATTTTTTTGTGATTAATATCAGTATAAAGGTACAAGGTGTCTTGGGTAGTGATGGCTCAGGGCAATTATCTAGATGTCAACCCTATCTGAATAGATCTAACTTTCACATTCTACTTTCTATAGATCAGAAGAGAGTCGTTTAGTGTTGCACTACAGTAATTTACTCTGATAACTTAATCAGTTTGTTAACATTCAATTACCTCCAAATTTTGCTAATAAAGAGCTAGTTCAGTCATTTTGAAAATATACTTTAAATAACACTTAACAACAGACTGTGTCAAAAGTAAGTAATTATGACAATTATGTGATATTATGTAATAATATTCCGAACCTCATAGCCTTCGACGTCAGGCATTTTGAATCGGTGTGAAATTCTAATGTGACATCACTGGCATCATAGTCTTCAGTTGCCTTTTCGTTTTGTTTGTGAGTAGTTGACAAGAGATTGGACATCCGAAGGAGTCTCATAGACATGATAGAAAAATGGTTGTCGTGATTATTTAGCTTTTTCCACTAAGTTGACAGCTCTGGCTTTCGGTGTTATTTAATGTCTATGTTTGAAATGAGTGCACTGACTAGCTCTAAATTTTAAATGTATGGTATGTAATATATAAGATCACCTCCTAATTGTAGGAGAAACTTCATAGATATTAAATGTCTTGTTTATGTGTCATTTCATCAACTTTCCACTCTAATACATGGGTCTTTCCATAGATTGTGCATGATAATGCACTTCCTGTGATTGCATTATTAGAGCTGTGTCTACTATATCTGTGTATTTACAGTCAAGAGCCCAAGTTACCACAGAATATCTAGCGGAACTGAATGAAGATGTCGATGGTCAGTTTGTGGAGGAGGTTAGTGCTGAAGTGTTCTCATCTATTTGTACATAGACTGAAAATTGGTAGATTTATTCTGAAACAATGAGCTGTGACATAATTAACCCTATCTGGCCTGGGCTTTTTGGGACCTGTCCAGGCTTGGGCGGGGGGGGGGCACATTAATGTGATGTTAAATAAAATAGTTTTTGCTCACTTTTCACCATGGAAAAGCAGAAATTTTGAAGAAATATGACGAAAACATAACTTTTCTGGTACCCCACGTGTCAGATCTCAATTTTTTGTCTTTCAGGAGATTGTACAGAAAGTTTGGCGGGGGGGGGCCCCCCACGACCTGGTTTGGTTAAACTGTTTATAACGCTAATTTGAACATTTCACGGTTGTATGTACTTAAAAGTTTTATGTTAGTCTTGTCAGTTAATGATGATGTATGACAATTTGATATTTGTAGTCTCCAGATGTTCTCCTCACCACAGATCCCACCTTCTTCAGTTCCTTTAGTATGGTTATAGCCACCAATGTCTGTGAGAGGTAACTCCTCCTTTAACTCTCTCTCTCTGTCTCTAAAAAATTTTTCCATGATTGCCTGACATCGGTCCAAGGAAATGGAGAAATCTCATAAAAGTATTCTTATCATATCACCTTTTGTCTGAAAGCTCTATCATATTTACTGTGTATATTGCTATGAGTGTATCTACAATTCAGTTTTTATGTCATTGTACATGTAGATACCAGACTGAAACTGTGAAAATTGCCAGTACAGAGGGATATAATCATGACGCCCTTACAAAAAAATCTTATAGGATCCTATAAGATAAAATCGTATAGGATCCTATAAGATTTTGGCCCAAAATCCTATAAGATTTTTTAATAGGATCCTATAAGATTGAAATCCTATAAGATTGAAATCCTATAGGATTTTTTAATAGGATCCTAGAAATCAGGATCCTATAAGATTCAAATCCTATAAGATTCAAATCCTATAGGATTTTTTAATAGGATAAAAAAATTTTAATAGGATCCTATAAAATTTAGTTATGGAATGGTTTCTTAGAAATCTACAGGATATAAAGTTTCTATGGGAATATTTGGATGAGTGATATAGGTCATCTTTTATAGTAACTCCATGAAATACAAAATGCCCCTGTGCTGTAAAATAGTAAATACATCAGAAAATGTATTAGCATAAACATTGCTTGTTTTGGATGTAGCACAGCTATGTTAAAGATAATCTGGTAAATAACTAATGCATAGAAAGAAGAACAAACAAATACATATAATAAATATTTCTTTATTATGTACATGTGCCCTTTTGAGATATAAACGGAGGAACATATGAGGGCATCATAATCTCTCCATCAGTTTTCCGTACAATTTCTGCTCGCCATTGAGTTTCGACTTCATTGCTTCCCGAATGACTTTCACGGAACTTGGAAATTTCTTCAGGCAGTAGTCTGTAAGAGAATGAAATAATTTGCAGTTAGCCACTGAATATCAATATATTCAATCACAACATTTCAAACTATAAGCTGCCACTGAATATCAATATATTCAATCACAACATTTCAAACTATAAGCTGCCACTGAATATCAATATATTCAATCACAACATTTCAAACTATAAGCTATCAAAAACATGGTCATTGAACGTGGGATTAATTATCAGATGTTTGGAATATTTATGAAGAAAAGTTTTTACCCTGGATGGCTTGATCTTTTCTTGGTCAATTGCAGGCTTAGCCTCTACCTCTCTTGTCGCATTGGGTTTCATCCCTGTCAAAGTATGGGAGGCCATTCATTCCTCATGAACAATGCACTCATTAGGTCCATGGTCATCTTTCTGGGATGAAATAAAAGATACAAAATGTGTACTGATAATTGGATTGATAATATTCAGTCAGAATGTTAATAGTCATAAATTGCAGAATCATGTTGACAAAGGATCAAATCTCATTGAATTATTATTTACTAAGATTAATTACATTAAATGATTATTTACAAGTGATCGCTTGTTAACCATTAAAAGTCAGTGTCATTTAATATGCATTTTAATGGTTAGCAAACTTGCAAAAAAAAAAAAATTTAAAATCTTACCAGTAAATATAGATGAGACAATTAATGAGAAATCTTCTCAATGGTCAAAATAATTAATTATTTGATAATAGCCTAGGGATTTAGCTGAATAGTCATGATAGTTGAATTTATACTTACATCATCTGACTCGTCATAAACAGGTGCCACTGGAAGGTTTCCTTGTCGCTGCTTTTTTAACTTCTCAAGGACGTTGTTTGGCTCATTCTTCCGGGCATCACAAACTGTCTTGCTCATCTTCTTTGTAGGCTCTCTGATCTCCTGTGGGGAAAACAATTATTACCATATCCTATCACGATTTATTTCGAAAATAATCAACGATTTTCAAATCAATTGTGTACTAACTTTAAATATTGAAATAAGCAATGTGAAAATGCAATGCAATTCGTAACCAAACAACCTGGAAATTCTAATAAATGACATTTGACTTAGTTCAGATAATTTGTATGAAAGAATGTACAGTACACGATGAACCCCCCACCATCACAATTGAAAAGTACATAAATGGGGTACGTATTAAAGTTTAGGCAACAATACCAATTTACGTTTATATTGATATGTAAGAGGAATACGATGGAGTGTTGAATGGAGTGAACAATGGACGATACTAACCACAATTTGTAGCATCATAAAGATCAGCTCTTAGCTCGACAAATTAAAGTATCCCAAGTTCAGGTTGTCAGGAATAGTACACAGCACTGGTACATCAGGCCTGCCCGGAACTGGGCAAAGCTGTGTTGTAAGTGTATTTTTATTCCTTCGCCAGAGTCCACAGTGAAGCTGAACGTCATAATAAAAACATCATTGATAAACTGTTCATTATGGTGGGGTGAGGAGAGATGGAATTTGACAGGGCAGGAAGCTCAGACTGTGAAACCGACAGTATGAAATAAAAGCCAGGACTTGAAAGAATCACAAATCAACTGTTATCAATTCATTCATATGTTATGCCAATTTTTCCATGTAAACATCCGAAATGGCTTGACTATTGAAGGTAGAAGGTTTACCAGTACAGGAAATGACACAATGAGATTGTAAAAACACACCTGTCTGGGTTTCTCACATTGAACTGTGCAAAGAGTCACCCAGCATGGTTAATCCCTTACACAATGGACCACCAAGACAAACTGGTCTATTCTTGTGAGGTTGACCGGTTATTTTAATTAACAAAGTATACATGTCTGTTCAGCTGTTGAAATATATGTTACACAGCATTTTATATCTAAGGTTAATTACACTGGGCTTAATAAAAGTACATGCCTAACTATCCTACCCATGAGATTAGAGAAAACGAGAAAATCAACCAACAAGCCCTTTCTTTCATAAATCGGTGAGATAAATAAATCTTTCCAAGGCAGTATAATGTTTTGGTCGTTGTATTTACAGTGTAATATGCAAATCTGACACAGTTACTTATAAAACTAAAATATATTTTAAACTAGTCCAAAATATTCCAGACTTAACAAATGGAGACCTTAGAATGCTATTTTAGCCTACAAGTTGCAAAAGGTACTTACCATCAATCTGAGTCCATTCCATCAGCCATATATAATCGGAAATATGACTTTTACTGTCCTCAAATCAGTGAGCTATTAATAAAATAACCGCAAAAAAATCTTTCTTGTCTCTGTGCAGCGCCACCTAGTGTGAACAAGCAGAGTTATCACCCTTCCATTTGAAGTAGAGAGATTTTGTAAATACCATTTAGATTGAGAAACCATTTGAACTGATCAGAAGTTTATTCATTCATGAGAATATTCAAGTAGTTGAATGATAACAAAACATATTTCATAATGAAATGATGACAATCAAGGTTTAAGGGATGTCTGCTGGTGATTTTTTCTTGGTAGCAGTTGTTGCCAGTTTGAGTTAGATTAAGCGACCGGGTCCTTTAAAAGTCTTCTAGCTGAGAATTTTGTGCAGCAACATTCATCCAATTTGATAAATTTTGAAAGACATTGTGATTGTCTCCAAAAAGTTAGAATATAGGAAAAAGTTAAATACTATTTATGTAATATTTTTGTGAATAGGATTCAAAACCTAGGCTATTCCCTTTGATTTCTAGGTTATCAAATTGAGCATGGGTCCGTCTTTTTAACAGTGTCAACAGCTAAACAATGCACACTGACCTATATTCCTCATATTACACAATTATAAATGCAGCAACATACATTATTCGAAAAGTTAATTACGGATATCCTTAATTCAATTTTAAATAAAACTTTAATTCAAAACAATCAAATATTCAAAACTTCATACATTTATTCCAATTTTAATAATTGACCTTGCATTTGTTTGGATATCGAACTATGATGGATGGCAATTAGGTTTTTTGTCAATTTTTATTAGCATTTCCTAAGTGACATTTCAAAATACTTCACAGTCAAATATCAGCATAACGATAGAATATTCACACAATATGAAAATAAAATTAATCCTTCAATTCATTTGTAATATAGTATAGCTATTGAAAATATTAATCATGAGTTTGTATTAAATTCAAGTTAAAATTTAAGATGAATTTCATATGAAACTACCAAAATTGATATTTGATGCCTCATGAGCAGCAGATTGGAGATTTGTGGTACAAAATCTCTCTCTCCAACTGCGAGCAACCAAATATGGAGAATATTACTTGGGTGTTGTGAACTGATATTGAATCGTATATGATCATATAAAATTGCAAATCCTATAAGATCTGGATCATACAGGGTCCAAAATACTACTTGTGTTGTGGTTATTCACAGATCTGTCCTGAGCAAAAACGCATTTTAGATATATTTGTCTTGACTGAAGACCGCATAAACATCACTCTCTAAAAACGTTAAATTAGTTTTTCCCAAGAAGAGTGGAAATTGATCCCACTCAAGTTGAATGAAGTCCAGTATCAAGTTGGGTGGATTTTGCTTATTAAGTCAATAAATCGCTGAAGTGGTGGGCAAAATAATGTTTGGGTGAAATTACATTCAATTACTTCAGTGAAACGCACTTAATTTGTGTGAAATAATTCACTGAAATACTTGAGCGGGATCAATTTCCACTCTTCTTAATATCATTAATACAATTGATCCTATGGAGTGTCATATTAAATCCAATAGGATCATTATATTTCTATCCTATTAAATCCAGTAGGATTTTAGAATCTTATAGGATTTTTTTAGAATCTTATAAGACTTTTCAGAATCTTATAGGATTTTTTTTAATCTTATAGGATTTCTTAGAATCTTAAAAGATTTTCTCAGAATCTTATAGGATTTTTCAGAATCTTATAGGATTTTTCAGAATCTTATAGGATTTTTTAGAATCTTATAAGATTTCGAATAATCTTATAGGATTTTTTAGAATCTTATAAGATTTCGAATAATCTTATAGGATTTTTCAGAATCTTATAGGATCCTATAAGATTTTTTTGTAAGGGAGGCGGGGAGGAGTGTAACGGGAGGCACTTGTACCAGGGAATTTCCCTTTAGCTCAGTCGGTAGAGCACCGGTGTGGCAAGTAAGAGGACCCCGGATCAAATCCCGATAGCGCCTAAAAATCTCCATCCTTAACAATTGTATTTAATTAGTGTGATTGAATGATCAGAAGATTTATCATAGTTTGTACATGTGTAACCTCTCTGTAACACTGTTAAAGGGGAACCAAATATGAACCACATTCCGGATTTTCAGCCTAGTGAAGGACTGAAATAAGATGCATTTATCAATTTGGGGGAACCATAGCACCAGCCTTATATCAGAATCAGTGCTATATCGAGGTGTCTTCATATCATGAATATAGTGAGGGTAGACTGTACTATATATCTCACCTCCTTCTGAAGGGCCATCTTGGACCTGTGGTCAATCCTAGCTAGCTCTAGCTGGACCCATTTAGGTACATCAGGTATAACATAGGCCAGGAATGCCTTCAGTCCCAGGATGATGTGCTGATTGATAAAACAAATCATTACATTTATTATTTCATATCAACTGTTTGTTAGATTGGCGTCAAGGAGTCAATAGATAAACACAAGAATCAAAATATTCAGGATACCACTTCTTCACTTTGTATCAATACACATTATAGCTTTGAGGTACACTCAGTCTGGATTTCATGTCGGTTGTTACTACCTGAATACATTTCAGACTGCAAACACACTGATTTTTTGAAAGTACAATCTCATTTTTAATCAATTTTTAAGTTTCTTATACTGGATCTCTTCGGAAACTGCCACAGAAATTTTAATCCCACCTACTAGGTATGATTATTTATTGATAAATCTGTTCAAGTGTTGGTACCCAGATTTGACAGTTGTATCACCATTCGCAACTCTGGTGGCAGATATCCTTCGAATGACATGGAGGGATGAATTATTACGAGGATGAACACAGGAAGGAAGCAATCAGAGATTGATCAATTGTATGCCCCCCGCTTCCGCTTTAATCCGACACTGCCCCGCCATTGTTCTGTTCTTTATTGGTTGGTGGCCTAATTTGGATAATTATAAAAGTTCTGTTTCAGTCACTTTTTTTGCCATGCCTCACATAATACATACTCCAAGTATCAACCAACAAGTGATAATACAATGTTTCGATGCAAGATGGTCGCCAGGGCTTCGCAAATCCGAAAATGTGACCTGGTTACGAGACCTACATTCCTTGGGAGTATATTGTGGTGAAATTACGAAGCGATCAGTGAACTTTGAATTTTGCACCCAATTCACTCTTTTTGGGGCAATTTCATACTTCAGGACCTATGTTGTCTGCTTTGGAATGTAGAATAAAATAATATAGCCATTTTCCTGGTTCAAATCGGTTATGGACCGAGATCCAGCCTGGACAAATAAATATATCCCATTCACTTAGATTTGATAAACAAAGGGCCATAACTCTTGAAAACATAACCGCAAGCAGAGAAAATTCACGCTGCACACCTACGGGTCACTGACCACATATTATGCAAATCTCGTACTTGTCCATACAATATTAACCGAGATCCAGCCCTACAAGTCCCAATTCACAAAGATTTGAAGAAAAAAGGGCCATAACTCTTGAAAATATACGCGAAACGTGGAAAAACTTCACGCTGCACAACTACAGGGCACTGACCACATATCCTGCAAATTTCATAATTGTACATACAATATTAACCGAGATCCAGCCCGGACAAGTCCCAATTCATGGAGATTTCAAGAACAAAGGGCCATAACTCTTGAAAATATGAGCGAAACGGGGAGAAACTTTACGCTGCACAACTGTGGGGCACTGACCACGTATCATGCAAATTTCATACTTGTCCATACAATATTAACCAAGATCCAGCCCGGACAAGTCCCATTCACAGAGATTTCAGAAAAAGGGCCATAACTCTTGAAAATTTTACCGAAACTCGGAAAAAACTCTATGCTGCACAACTACGAGGCACTGGGCACATTCCATGCAAGTTTCAATCCTGTCCATCAAATATTAACCGAGATATTGCGCGGACAAGAAATTCGGACGGACAGACGGACGGACGGACGGACAAAGCGATCGCTATATGCCCCCCCCTCTAGTTAGAGGGGGGGCATAATTATAAGTCAAGCCATCACTGGCAGATTAAAAAACAAATAACGATGTCACTGGGACTACGTATCTCACATTCAATGATAAACAGATAATTTGAGACGCTAGTGGGAATTTCCCTTTAGCTTAGTCGGTAGAGCGCTGGTGTGACAAGGGGACCCCAGATCGACTCCTGATAACACCTAAAAATCTTCATCCATTACATTGGTGTTGAGAAACTGGTTCATGGGGCGCTGGGCTCTGGACCAGAGAACCTGGGCTGATTTCAGAAGTGGAGAGGATTTAGGTGGGGAGGAGTGTAATGGAAGGCACTTGTACCAGTGCTTGTACTATCTAACAGCTAGCGGGAATTTCCCTTTAGCTCAGTTGGTAGAGAACTGGTGTGGCAAGTAAGGAGACCCTGGATCGAATCCTGATAGTGCCCAAAAATCTTCATCCTTTACACATGATTATCAGTATTATCAACATAGATTTGAAATCCATAGTTTATTATTTGCCAATCAACGGTTCATGCGCTCATGTTAGAGGTTTCATGCATCCCAGCGCATCACATCTGGAGAATTATAGGAGTTTCATGATAAGACTTCCTGAGTATAAATCAGACCCCTTCAAAGATTCCCACTCTGGAGTTCTGAATGTTGTAGTCGCTCCCCTAGTCCTCACTAATTGAAGCACAGTACATGTGTATGGCTTCACACCCAGAAACATTCATATTTATCCATTTATGTAATTTCTATTAAATAAAGTCAAATGTAAGAGAATAAATATCACTATCACTTCAAATGTAGGAATGAATTGTTCTCTCTTCTCTTCTTCTTTCCATTCAGGTCTAATTAAACAACAGTGATCTGTCTTGACTGATAATCACTTCCACTATCTGAACGGAGTTCACTGATAGTGAAAATGAGCTCTGTGTTAAAGGTTCAGTGAAATGGCGCTGAAGATTGTGAGCTCAAACGAGATCAAAGTTCAAAATTGAAAGCGACAAGACCACAGAGGTGGTTTTGATGTCCCCAACATTCTGCACTAGGGCCCATCCTGCATGTGTATCTCGAAACTGACTGAGTGACAATAGACAGCGATTGATATATGAATGACTGCTGGGTTATTCGCCTTGCCAACAGAATAGGAAATTGAGAATGCTTAAATTGGTAAAACTTTAAACCATCCGTCTCAGTCTCATTATCCAGTAGGTAGTCTCATTCTCATGAGAAGTCCCATTACCCACTGGATACTGAGTGTGAATCAGTTGATGATCTCACCTCCACAGCCACAAAGAGCAGTACAAGGTCTATGATGGAGAGTTCTAAGATCTCACCTCCACAGACATAAAGAGCAGTACAAGGTCGATGATGGAGAGTTCTTTGATCTCACTTCCACAGCCCCAAAGAGCGGTACAAGGTCAATGATGGAGAGTTCTAGGATCTCACCTCCACAGCCCCAAAGAGCAGTACAAGGTTAATGATGGAGAGTTCTAGGATCTCACCTCCACAGTCACAAAGTGCAGTACAAGGTCTATGATGGAGAGTTCTAGGATCTCACCGTCACAGCCACAAAGTGCAGTACAAGGTTAATGATGGAGAGTTCTAGGATCTCACCTCCACAGTCACAAAGTACAGTACAAGGTTAATGATGGAGAGTTCTAGGATCTCACATCCACAGTCACAAAGTGCAGTACAAGGTCTATGATGAAGAGTTCTAGGATCTCACCTCCACAGTCACAAAGTGCAGTACAAGGTTAATGATGGAGAGTTCTAGGATCTCATATCCGCAGTCACAAAGTGCAGTACAAGGTCTATGATGGAGAGTTCTAGGATCTCACATCCACAGTCACAAAGTGCAGTACAAGGTCAATGATGGAGAGTTCTATGATCTCACATCCACAGTCACAAAGTGCAGTACAAGGTCAATGATGGAGAGTTCTAGGATCTCACCTCCACAGCCACAAAGTGCAGTACAAGGTTAATGGATGGAGAGTTCTAGGATCTCACCTCCACAGTCACAAAGTGCAGTACAAGGTCAATGATGGAGAGTTCTATGATCTCACATCCACAGTCACAAAGTGCAGTACAAGGTCAATGATGGAGAGTTCTATGATCTCACATCCACAGTCATAAAGTGCAGTACAAGGTCAATGATGGAGAGTTCTATGATCTCACCTCCACAGCCACAAAGTGCAGTACAAGGTCTATGATGGAGAGTTCTATGATCTCACCTCCACAGCCACAAAGTGCAGTACAAGGTCAATGATGGAGAGTTCTATGATCTCACCTCCACAACCACAAAGTGCAGCACAAGGTCAATGATGGAGAGTTCTATGATCTCCCCTCCACAGTCACAAAGTGCAGTACAAGGTCAATGGTGGTGAGTTCTAGGATCTCACCTCCACAGCCGCAAAGTGCAGTACAAGGTCAATGGATGGTGAGTTCTAGGATCTCACCTCCACAGCCACAAAATGCAGTACAAGGTCTATGATGGAGAGTTCTAGGATCTCACTTCCATAGCCACAAAGATCAGAACAATGTCTGATGGCGAGTTCTATGATCTCACCTCCACAGCCACAAAGAGCAGTACAATGTCTATGATGGAGAGTTCTAGGATCTCACTTCCATAGCCACAAAGATCAGAACAATGTCTGATGGCGAGTTCTATGATCTCACCTCAACAGCCACAAAGAGCAGTACAATGTCTATGATGGAGAGTTCATCAGGTAGAAGTTTGCGTACACCTGGACTCAGAGCGATCAGGGCAGTGTTGGTCATCACAGCTAGGACACTGATCACCTCAAACGCCACCTGCAAAACAGTAATGACCCATAAAAATGTATTCTATCGAAAACATTGACGATTGCTTTACTAAGACTGGGGCAGACCGTACATGTCCTCTGAAGAAACAAGAACCACAGCACAACAATTTTCTTTATTCACATGTGAACCCCAGGTTTGTGAAAGGAGTGGGTGAGGATGGGGGTGAGCCATATGGACACCAGCATTGAAGCCCCTCATAATATCTTCCCTTACTTTGTACAGGTGAGCTAATAAAGGGGAATTGTCCTCATGTTAACTCCTTGGGGAATGACATAGGTATCTTATCATGTGCTATGCCCATGATTCAAATATCCACAATGAGCTGCTGTTACTGAGTGATCACTATTTTGTGATATATTGAACAAATTAGATCTACATTAACACTGAGCTAAGTGGTCAACGTTGACTTTCAATGTAGGTTTCAATCCTTACTGAAATAATCCTTATTTTCTATGAAGTTGAAGAGGCAATATGAATATGTATAAAGTACAATATCATGAGAGCTCAACTAATATGCATGAAAGACTAACCTGCCATGCCCCGATACCGGCTGCTGACTGAGCAAACGGGCGCTGAAAGACGCGGCACATCTTGAAGGAGTCTGTCCGTATTTCTGTCACATTATTCAGCAGTGCCCAGAAGGCTGCCATGGGGAAGGCGGATGAGAAGAGAAATACATACCCAAACTGTAAGAACATCTCCAGGTAATCATCCAGCGTACCCTGTGATTGAGATATATATTATACTTGGGACTTCAGGATGAAAATATATTTATATGATTCAAATAACCAGTTTCTCATCTAGACATGAAGGGCAGGCCCTAGGATTAGTAAAAGGACAAACATCTTCCTTAAAATTTGCCATTTTACAGTATATTTGCAGCATCATACATGGTAGAATGAGCACTTTTTGAAGAAAAATGTTAGGGTAGACTATTTCATCTGCATTAGAGTCCTACAAGTCAAATAAGCTACAAGATACATGTATACCCGAAGGCTTCCACACATTCATGATAATTGTATGATAATTATATATTCGTAAGTTCTCCCACAATTAAGAGCTTCACGCTTCCATTGAAAATAACAGGTATCACACAAAATCACATACTTTATCCAATTAAAGTATATGGCCATATATGAATGAAAAATAAATCATTTCAAGATAACACTTTTTTTTTCAGTTTACCATGAAAGGAAAAGCTATATTGCCTCAAGGAGATGGATTGGTTAAATTGAAAACAGCTAATTTCATACAATAATTAAAGAGATAAAGATTAGAGATTTACCGTTATCATTACCAGTGTACATGTATGTGCACATTGTCACCAACCATTGCTTCCGTGACATTCTTGTACTTGCACCATAACCCATACATAAGTTAACAGATTGATATACAATGTACAAGGAACTTCATTTTCTGGGATACAGAAGTACAGAATCCCTCTAATAGTTCAATCCTGCTATAAAAATTAAATCGCCCCCCAATTCCAGGGACAAATTCAATCAGTGGTTCCAATAAATTTGATCATCCTCTGAAATCATTGAAATAATGGAGAAATAATGAATTATGAACCATTTTGTCAGCTTCCTGTTCTAATTAATTTGATCATCCCAGATTTTATGGTGGGAAATTTCACTTCCTGTGATTATATTATTAGAGGGATTACCGTAAATCAGTCTTGAATCGTGCATATCTGAATTTACGGTAAGTTCCCTAAGTCTTCGTGACCGGAAGTGAATATCGCAGTCGTGAAAAACTGACCACTTCCGAATAGTTTGTGCAGATCAGTTCAGAAAAACGGACGTTTTCGTAAATTAGAGTCCCCATATTAAATGCCCATACCGTTCGACAATACGTCGACTGTGGTCTTTCTTTAATTTTGTGATATTTACCCCAGACAGCACTATTAAATGATATAAGATCGACAACCACGAGACATTCACTATACTTTGTGTGTAGAATGAAGCCTAATATACTTCGGCGAAGTTCTACGAACACTGTGGTTGAGGGGAAACCCCGAAGCAAAACCCGGGAAATATTTGTTGTGCGTTTAGATTTGTGAGGCAATAATTCGCAATTGATCAAAGGATAAATAAAGCATTCTTTCTGCTCTTTAACCATTAAATTAGGTTCGAATAATTGACTGCAATGATTGGCTGACAATGAAGAGATTAGTTTCATCGGACGCCCGGCCAATTTAAAATCACAAATTCGCGTATATCCTTGTATTAGTACATACGGGACAAAGGCATATTCTTGCTGTCGTTTAGACATTCTGATATTTTCTCTTCAGGACATGCTTGAACTCTTGCAGAATTTTTTTCACAGCCGAGAAGACTAGGCACAACTATTCCAGTGACGCCAATGATGTTTACGTGAAAATATATAACGATCTAATGAAGAAACAGATTACGTCATTTTCAGATTGAGAATCAATCCTAATAATTTCTTGATTGCTCTTCATAGGGAAATATTGTGGAAGGGCTTTTCAAACTGTTTATGTCAATGAAACTAACAGCAAATTAAGCAAGCGCCCGACACTATCTGAAGACCCATATCAGGGCCAACTCGACTGAGACACATATCGGGGCCAACTCGTCTGCGACGATATACAATCTTCCCAGCTGGAACGAGCTCATCCCGCCATGAATGGCGACTAAACGAAAGACATGAATTGCTTGCCCATTCTAACAATTCACTGTATCTCTTCTATCCTTTATTAACAAATGTATGAAAATACTTTCATAGAATTAGGTGGGGTCTGTAGACATGGAAGAATGTAAGTTTCAACATGCCACGTGTTGGTTGTACATTTTCCCGCCATACGGAGTTGCAATAACATCACGTGATCAATACTTGGATAGCATGGCACGTGGGCCAAACTTTCGCTTCTACACGGTTCCCACTTCATAATATATTCAGCCAACACAACCTCAATATATTATGCCTTCGTAACAGTGAGATCACGACTCTCAAAAAAATTGGTTCAATCTGTTTCAGATGTAAATGTATTCTGGAATATTTCTGACGAAAGACAGCTCGATAGATGATGATGATGACGAAACAGCCAAATGTACAACCGTGTATTTATCTAATATTACCTCATGGGTTCAGCAAAATTAATTCACATTTCAGACAGTATAATTTAGAGAATAAGTAGACAGAAAACCTATTAGTTTATTCTATCTTTTTATTTTTTTAACTTTTAATCTCAACCCACTATTTTGACCTCCGCTTCAGTTGCTATCAAATTACCGTCTATGATCTCGGCTATCTTACGTAAACGTCTCTTCCGACATTCAACTTTTGTGTCAATAATCAAGTCAGAAGTACCGTAATATCTTCACTAATAGTGTGAAAAAACTCACTCAAAAATTCTAATTTTCAAGGACTTTCAAGGCCTTTAATTTTCAATATAAAAATTATGCACTTTTACAAACTTTTATAGACCCATGCGAACCATGAAACAATGACACCGTGCACAATGACGCCGTTCCACGCTTTTTACGGCTATGAAGATTCCGATGCAGCCATATGTCACGGTTAATCCTGCACGTCACAGCTTTCCTTTCATGATAATTCTCTGAATAATATCCTCGTTTCTATTTTATCCAGGGGTGATTGAAGAGAATAAGTCTGTACTATTGCTTGCTCCTGAAAAGTTGAATACAAGAGCGCAAACTTCTTTCGGTATATGCATCACCGCGAATTCCACGGCCGTAAAATATTCTGAATCGCCGCGTTTGTTGGAAATGACGTTTCTAAATTATTTTTGTCTGAACAGTACAAAATATGTTTTCAGTATCATAGCTGGGAATCTCAGCATTCGTGTCTAAGGGGAAAAAAATCCGAAGTCGGACCCAAACGGTCTGGTTTTAGGGTGAGGCGCACATGGCATACAGTCGCCAAAATTAATGCAACTTGGAGTTGGGGTTGATCGTAAATCTCTACCCCGCGACTAAGAAAATCCGTGGTTCAAATGTCCGGTCAAACTTCAGCATTATATTTTTTTAAGACCGAATGAAACGTAACTTCCAGTTCTTCATTTTGATATTTTCAGTATAATATCGAATGTATGCTCTCTTCAATCGGCAATGTTTAATATCGCACGTCCCTGTAAACTGGCAATATTCCCAATTTAATGACCATGAGAAATCGCGGTTTAAACATTGGATACGTTTCGTTTGAGACATAATGAAAATCAACTCAGTTGTTACAATTGGTTATGTCCAAAATGCTCAAAAAGTTTGCAAGGTGTATCAAATACTAATTCTAAGGAAACTCGTTGATCTGGAAGTTTTTCCATCGCACAACTACATAATATTATCAATCTCGCGACCACGATAAATGAGGGATTTTCGAATAGTTAGGACCGCGGTTTTTCGCGAATGGGCCGTTTTCGATTACTTAGGGAACAGTGTCACGTGACTTAGCGAAAAATGCCCGTTTTCGAATTTACTTAGAGTCGCGAATACTTAGGGAACTTACCGTATATGAAAATATTTGTAGTGGTGCTGCCACTAGGCATAACTGCGATTGTTAAACAAAGTCTTCCCATGTAAAATGGATTAAAGCATAATGACTTCACAAGTATACATGCAGTTCAATATGAACTCATGTCGGAGTTCAACCCCTTATTATTCTGTTACATGCTAGTTAAGGAAGGTGAGAAGTACTAGTTAACTCAGGTGACAAGATCTAACATGTGAAGTCGTAAGCCTGCTGTGATTACGGATTAGTGTCAGCCAGGACAGCTTACAATACACATTCCCCTCATAAAGACACGAAATATCACACATGACAAAATCAGTACGGTATGTAACATAACTGATCTATGAAAATGAATAAAAGTAAATTAAAATATTTAAGAAATGCTAGTAATTATGATGAATATATATGTATTGAATTAATAAATTTTAAGTAAATAGATAAATGCATAAATGACATTCACACTGATGCGTGTAAGGTTTGTACACGATTTTCAGAAGAAAAAAAAGATTTTTTAAAAAACTTTTCTCAACTTTAGGTTCGAGCTAAAGATGACCATATAGCCTTCTTCTAAATCTTGATATTGTGACATTTCCTGCAAACGGCTTGTTTTATATTTGCATAGTTATTTGGTCGACTATTTCCCCATTCAATATTCCTATTCATGTCAATATGAGTCAGACCGTCTTAGAGCCTATCACAAGTATGGAGATCCAACCAATCCGAAGCACATTTAGATTTATTCCTCGGAAGCGCTCAAGGAATTTTTTACTGTACCATAAACTGACAGTTTAAACAAGTGTGCGAGATCCTGAAAAGAAAACTTTGTTTCAATCTGCTTGGCTATCGACATCTTCCTGTACAAAAATTTCGGAAGCAGGGTGACCTATAATGGGGAAAACAGGACCACATGCAAACCTATCTACATTTTCCCTGGGATCGCACAGGTGGCGTTTTTCATATTGAACCAGTTGATGAGCGTTCCAAACATCATGATACCTGCGGGACCTCATCTGTTGTTTCAACACCAAACTCTCACCTAATAATCATGCACAGAAACATCAAGCATATTAACACAAGTGATGGAATTATTGAATTAGGAAGTGGTCAATTATTGCTCACAAAACAGTTTTGGAACCACAAAATCCTAGACATCGGTCTGGTTTAACGGTTTAAATCTTTGGTTCAACTTAGTTCTTGGATTCACACCATACGTATATTGCAGTTTGGTAGGATCACACTACAATATTACGAATGGTGATCAGAAGACAAGCCACGATTATCAATGATAATGAAATGTTTTGTCGTCACAAAACATCACATCGCAGGGAGCAGTTGTACTACCATTGCATTGGTACTCACAGCAGTACACAAGTTGGGCGTTGTTGTGGTTATAGTTCCTTGTTTATTCTGTCTGGTCAATTCTTCACTCGTGTCGAAATATATTCTACAAAATGTGATCATTAACAAAATAGGTGCAAGAAAACGTCACTTTTTCTGTTGTTTTTCACATGACAATTGTCAACGTTTTAGAAAACCAAAGCTAAATATTTTTGGCTATCCAGAAATGAGAAGTTAATTGTAATCGTCCCTTTTGTCGTGGAGTCGACGTGAGAGAAAGCCCTGATCATTCCTCTAAAGGTCCAGATATGAGTTGTAGGTATGAATATTATCTTGTTAGGGCAATCATTTATGCATATCGGAATAGGTCGAAATTTAGAAGCAATTATCATGTATCGTGAAAACCACAAAATGGAAATTGAAATTAATTTATCTAGTTCTAGTACAGCAAAATGGTACATGAAATTTGGGGAATTCTGCACAATGATGTGAAAGAATGAATTGGGGCGATATGCAAGAGGTGGGAAAAATTGACGACGTCTGGTGTGAAAAGCAATTGTCAACGTTTTAAGAAAACAAAGCTAAATGTAGTGAAATTTCTCCCGGACCACCTGTATAGGCCACAATTATTGTAACTCCTGACTGACGGTTTTTATCGTTAATAGACTGATTAATTTCAGTAATTTTAATGACGAAAGGCTTTAAAGAGCCGGCCACCGAGAAGACAATCCACCACAGTCAGACAGGGACCGTCAAACACGTAGGAAAACGCGATGCACACGGCACAGTTTTTTTTCTTCCTGCAAGTGAACAAATCCGTGCCAAAATTCTCTGAATTTCTCTGACAATTTTATATTTGTAATATCAGTCAAATAAATACCGGTATGATAAGTAATTTAGACATACAACTTCACTGTCACTTGATAACGAAATGTTGTCATCAGCGAAGAGTGAAAACTGCACGCCGGTGCATCGCGGGAAACTTTACAACAACTACACGTTAATTTATCTATATGCGTGACTGCGGAGGGTATTTCGACCCAACTCGAAGCCCGATGAGTATTTTCTTCAGAATTACATACAACAATAATCACACTGACACGTCTAGCATTTAATAATGTTTCCAATCTTTAGATCGACTCACATTTTCTGATTTTCGCAGTTGCTGTTGCTTTTTTCCCTCGTCTGCAGTCGTGGATTTCAACTTCAAGAAGTCTTGAACGGTGAACGTTCGCCGTATAAATGACACGACGTAACCTTCTCACGAACGTAAAACACGTTCTCGATTTATTTCATTTGGTAAAGACTGAGAAGAGAAACATTTTATTTGAGAGAAAACTGATCCTGAGGTTGCAGATATCACAGCACGGGTTTCGGGTTTGACACGTGCTATATGTGAATAGCACAGGCGGACGTCATGCCGCGCCAACCGGAGTTCTTCACCGCTGGATTTCTCACCTTCGTGATCGATCTTTTCATACTGAGGACTTCTAAGAAATGCCGAAACCCGCATTCTCTATTCATGAATGCGGGTTTCAAAACACAGAATAATAAGGCCAGGATCCCCGACATG
>JAVTVY010055120.1:0-30341 GCA_036873755.1 Hanleya hanleyi
CAGTGACCTTGACCGTTGACCCACATTTTGATATGTAACACATGTCCCTCTAATGTATCTACTGGCAGAAAAAAAATTATTTTTTAATTATTTCCTGATTTTGGGATCAGTGACCTCGACCTTTTGACCTTGACCATCGTCTTCCATCAATGTATCAATTCAATGGACACAAAAAAAATCATGATTTGTATGAATTTCATGATTTTGGGGGTAGGGGATCTCGACGTTCTGCCTTGACCTACATTTTGGTATGTGCTACATTATGTCCCCCTAATGTATCTACCGACACAAAAAAAGTAATTTCCAAAGATTTCTTGATTCTGGAATCACAGTGACCTTGACTATTGACCTTGACCTAAATTTTGGTAGAGGACAAATCCTCTCCCCGTAATTTCTCAATGGACACGAAAAATCATGATTTTTAACAATTTCTTCATTTCGGGGTCACAGTCACCTTGACCTTTGACCAGGTCACTTGACCTACATTTTGGTATGTGACACATTGTGTCCCCCTAATGTATCTACTGACACAAAAACATGTTATTTTTAATAATTTCCTGGTTTTGGGGTCACAGTGATCTTTGACATTGACCTAATTTTTGGTATGCGACACTTCATTTCGCCCTATTGAATCCACTTACAATTTTTTTTAATGATTTCCTGATTTTTAGGTCACACTGACATTTGATCTTGATTCTGGGGTCACAATGACCTTGACTATTGACCTGGATCTAAATTTCGGTACATGACGAAACAGCTCTCCGAAATTTCTCAATGGACTAAAAAAATCATGATTTTTAACAATTTCACAACCTTGACCGTTGACCTTCATTTTGGTAGGTAACACATCGTGTCCCCTTAATGTATCTACCGACACAAAAAAAATGTTATTTTTAATAATTTCCTGATTTTGGTGTCACAGTGACCTTTGACCTTCGACCTAGACCTATTTTTCGGTATGCGACACTTCATTTCCCCCTATTGATTCTGCTGTTTGTGTTGAAGTCTGTCATAATACAAAGTGTGCCATACAAACTGCCATACAAAGTGAAAAAAAACTGTAATCATAGATTCTGGAGGATTGGGGATGGATAAGAGCAAGTAGTTTAGCTTAGAACAGAAGTTTTTAAAACTGTAATCCTGCCTAGAGGTGTGAGAATTCTCTTAGACCATTGTTTTAAAATTGATTTAATTTCTTTCACTTTGGGTTCATAATTTAGTAGAGATACCATTTCGTCTAGATTTACTGGGTTCCAGTCAACTTGGCTATGTCTACCATGGGTTGACCTACATGTACAGTTTTTTTTTGTTTCTCGATATTGTGTGACTGATGATTACTGATGGGTTTGTATTTCCGTTATCCGTCGGTGTTGTCTGTTTCTCTGTTTCACTTTCGGGATCACTTGAATCCAGGTCATCGGATGGCGAGCATCTGCGCCGACCACGCGACTCCGTAACGTTTTTACTCTTTGCAGACTTTGGACTCTTTTTCGTAGTTCGGGAACTTTTCCGAGTATACGGCATTGTTTTCATGGAAAGATTGACATATGATTCACAAATATATACTCTTATCTTCTCAAAAAATATCGAGAAAAACCTTTGATGTCTAAAGTTTTTCGCATTTCACTTTTATTTTGGAGCTCTCCTGTGGCTGAAGGTAATAAAGTGTGGAAATCCTAACTCCATGTAGAAACGAAATTTTCGCTTCGATTTCGCACTAAAGTTATGAAAAATAAACATTCTATATAGGTCGTTCTGTATGCAATTGACTCTGCTTTCCAAGTATATAACATCTCATAAATAAAGAAAAAGTCCAGAAACAGACACCTAGGTGTGATGAATTTTCGTTTTGTTTGCAACAGAATAGTTCGGATTTTGTAGGCACCACTTCGGATGGGTTGTCGAAGTTTTCATTTTCAACTCGAGTAAAAAATAACTGAATATGTCACTCGTTGCGTACGGTGCAAGTGATGACAGTGACGCAAGCGATGTAGAAGATGTAGAGGTGTCTTCAGAAACACCTTTGCCCCAAAATGGCCCTGCAGACATCCATATAGATGCCCCTAACACCGATCCACCAGTTGTGACTCCAACTGCAAGCCGCAACAACAACAACACCACTACCAGTGACAATTCCAGTTATGATGCGGACAGTGGCAGTGGCATAGCTTCTAGTTTGGGACTGGCAGATGATCGGACTATAAATGATGATGATGATGGTGGTATCAGTGGTACCATATCGGATGAAGAAGAAACTGGTGTCTTGTTAAAAGGTAGCCACAACTGTTCCTATCAATAACGCCTGTGTGGTTGACAGTCACAGATCATCCTGATGCTTCTTACCATTTATTTTCTGGAAGCTAACTCCTTCTCTTCCATGCTTGTTGCGTTTATTAACTTTTCCAGCGCTGATCATGATTAAACAGTAGATGAACATGAGCTGACTGCGACCCCACCTCACCCATACTATGGTAGACGCCATGTTGTGTATTTCTGTCCAAGTTACTTCAACAAGCTGAACCCTACTAACATTTAATTTTGTGATATTGATTATGTAGGGTTCAGCCGTTGAACCGAAATTTCCTATCGCAAAATTTTCGCCTCCCGACCTGGGTAACAGTGGGTGGATATGCGCTCATAAAAATCGATAATACCTACGTCTTTGTGCTCGTTTGGATAGAATACGTATTTGCCTACTTCCCTGGCCATTTATTTTCTCTGTCCAGCTCCTTTCATTTCCATAAACGGCAAAAGAAAAAAATATCATCGCCGACGATCTTCCAAAAACGAAATCCGCCGCCATTTGAAATGTCACTATGGTGGCACGAGACTAATTTGTAAATTTGGGATTGTAGACAGGAAGGTCTGAAACGGCTCATTCATAAGGCTGTCACAATATCTGCATTTAAATGTAAAATTGTAACTATCGATATCGAGCATAATGGAAGGCACATACCGAGAAAGGTAATTCATGGGATTTTTCATCTCCCTAAGCGACTGGGTCGACTGAGCGGATTCAGTTTTTCCGACTCTTGTAATCCTGAATTTAGAATAACCTCACGTGCGAGAATCAGGCTCAAGCGAGAGTGTTCGAAAATGGCGGCGGATTTCGTTTTTGGAAGATCGTCGGCGATGATATTTTTTTCTTTTGCCGTTTATGGAAATGAAAGGAGCTGGACAGAGAAAATAAATGGCCAGGGAAGTAGGCAAATACGTATTCTATCCAAACGAGCACAAAGAGGTAGGTATTATCGATTTTTATGAGCGCAAATCCACCCGCTGTTACCCAGGTCGGGAGGCGAAAATTTTGCGATAGGAAATTTCGGTTCAACGGCTGAACCCTACATAATCAATATCACAAAATTAAATGTCAGTAGGGTACAGCTTGTTGAACTATGTCCAAGTGTGCATGCATAGCTACCCTAAAATACACAACATGGCGTCTATCGTAATGTGGGTGAGGTTGGGGTTGCTGTGAAAAAGGCTCCTGTACATGTAATCATCAGTGCTGGAAAAGTTCATCAAAGCGACAAGCAAGGAGGAGAAGGAGTTAATTAGCTTCCAGAAAATTACTGGTAAGAAGCATCAGGACGATAAGTTATATGGTACAGGTGAGGGGTTCACAAAGATCAATGAACATGCAGGATCTGTATCTATCAACTGTAGGCATTAATTGATAGGAACAGTTGTGGCTACTTAAAAGTTTACTAGCCGCAGCCCACCACCTGTCAGAAATTATTCTCACCCTTACTGCTATGTGGCCCTACACCATAGTCTCGCATGAGACATAAAGGAAGACTATCTCAATCCAGAGAGTGTAACTGGGGGAACTATAGAACCTTGTGCCCCCCCCCCCCACCCAATAATTTAAAAAATATAAAATAAAACTTTAGACTGGTTCATATAGTGCCATGTATTAAATCATAACTTCACAGTCCATTATAAAATGGTTCTTATCAAGTGAAACTGTTACGTGATCATTTCAACTTTAGAATCCCATGAGAAACAAACAGGCAAATTAGGTGTACTTTTGAGTTCATATGATGTCCCTTCATGGTTTAATTCACGATTGGTCCGAACTTGGCAGTCCATGTCAGCCTACAAGCTATCGATGGCCTTATCAGGGGAAATACTGTTACGACATGCTAAAAGTAGCATTTTAGCAGGAATAAAAATGCGTTCAATGGGTACTCTTTTTTATTGAGTGATTGGTGACTGAAACATCATGCAAGAAAACTGGACATTTTGATTCTCTGTAGTTGTTGCTTTTAAATTTTCAGGAACATCTTTGTAAACACTGTATTCTATTTATCAGATTTGCCGGCTCCCAAACCAGAGCATGCCCTCAAACCTAGTCTAGATGTAACTGAAGATGATGAACTGGAAGAAATGGTTAAACCAAAACCATCACAGCTTGCTGAACCTGGTGTCTTGGCCAAGAAAGCCAAGGGGAGACAACCTGTTAAAATCAGCATTCCAGCTTTATTTACGGTAATGTTGTCCATATATAATTTCATGTAAAGCTCTTTTGGTAATACACAGGCAGACTAGTGAACAAAGTATATACAGCAGTATCAAAGCCTTATTCAGGGTTCTTTCAGGGACATCTGATCGTGCTTTTAGGGACATCTGATCATGCTTTTAGGGACATCTGATCGTGCTTTTAGGGACATCTGATCGTGCTTTTAGGGACATCTGATCGTGCTTTTAGGGACATCTGAACATGCTTTTAGGGACATCTGATCGTGCTTTTAGGGACATCTGATTGTGCTTTTAGGGACATCTGATCGTGCTTTTAGGGACATCTGATCGTGCTTTTAGGGACATCTGATCGTGCTTTTAGGGACATCTGATCGTGCTTTTACGGACATCTGAACGTGCTTTTAGGGACATCTGATCGTGCTTTTAGGGACATCTGATCGTGCTTTTAGGGACATCTAATCGTGCTTTTGGACATCTGATCGTGCTTTTAGGGACTTTTTTATGTGAAGTGCAGCAATTTTGACTTGAGCATTTGAGCACACCTACCCTTTTGGGGAGATTACAGATGTCAAGCTGGTCCGGGATATAATCCTGAATGCAGACATACTTTCGTGTTAAAAAACTTACTTCAAATTGAAACATGGGAATATTGATAGACCAGCAATATTATCAGTTTCGACAGTGTGTCAGTTTTCTCACGATCCACGATGTTAGTTACAATAAATCATCTCCATAGTTTTCCCAGAAATTGGTTTATTTTTTCAGCAGGATCAAAATCACGCATTGCTTGAGCTGATCTCATTTGGATAGCCTCGGACATTCTCATTTTATCACATACATGTACGTGCAACAGATACACATTTTCCAGCAAGAAAATTGGGGTCCCAAGTAGCAGAGTGCATAGGGGGGATTTCATTCTGAATATAAACCAACATTAAAAACATGCCCATAATCGGGTGCTAATCCATGGGACTAACAATGAGGAATTAACCGTCACGGTAGAAAGACAAAGACCTATACAAACACTTTGTTTGACTGCTGCCTCAAGTTCCATTCAGGCTTGTAGCTGTACGAGTTTCTCAGCGGATTAGTTCTGGATTGACCATCGAGCAATCACCAGATGTGCCAGCAATCAGTCCATCTTCCAGCCTGCTGCGTTGGTATTTTGAGGGTCAATTTACATTGTTAAAGTTTGTATGTAAAAACACAGTTGATTCCAATGGGTACAGGTATTCTTAGGGCTTTGATATATGCGATTACTATGGGTGGAAAAGTCAGCCACAGATTTGGATTCTTCTTTTTCAAGGGGTCAGTATTCCCAGAGGTCAATGTAAAGCCTCATTTCTGTTGAGACAGATGAATGCGGTCATTGTTTAATTTAGGAGTTAATAGCAAAATGTTACAGCTTGTTTTTATTGCTTGAGCTGTCGCCCAGCTACATGAATCATAATTCTTATAACAATTTTGTTCATATTTTATGATCAGGATTCTGACGAAGAAGACGAACCAAAGAGGAAAAGGCAGAAACCGTCTTCCTCGGTCAGTATTCATTTGCTATCATCTATCAGATGCTCCTGTATAAAGAGAGGGCCCTCGGTGGCCGAGTGGTCTAAGGCGCTTCGCTGGTAACCGCTAGCCTCACACTGCTAAACAGGCAAGGGTTCGAGCCCAGCTGGTCCATGTGTCGAAGTTTGTCAGTTACTTGCTAACGGGCGGTGGTTCTCTCCGGGTACTCCAGCTTCCTCCACCAACCAAACTGACTGTCACCATTATGAATGAAACAAACTTGAGTGTGACATTAAGCCAGAATGCCCCCCCCCCCCCTTGTATAAAAAATTCTTTTTGGCGAATAGTTCTTGGTCTAGCACATAATTTTCTGGTGATTCGCAATCTAATTCTGAAATCTGTGTATAAAACTTTGCCAGCAGTTCTGTATAGCCTCTGATAGTTTGTAGATCATCATGGCAACAGTTCAATTCCATGAGCTCTGTCAAGAGCAAGAACGAATACTGCAGAATAGCTGCGAGTAATTCACCTGGGAAAAGCCAAATTTTGCTCTCGGTATTGGTCTATATTTTAGCCCTGGGCCAGAATTGACCTTGGGCAGGATTCTGCCCACGTTGCATGAGAGCAACCCGCACTCCTACATACTGCCCGGCACTCGGTCATGCTCTCTAACGTTATAAGCGCAGGGCTCAAACAGATTTAATCAAATTCACAGATACTTTGACTGATAAACTCATCTCTCAAATCATGTTTGAGGTATTGTCGTCATCATTAACATGATTAATTTCCATCTGTACATCCATCATTATCATTACCACCATATCTCAGTAATGAATATGTCTAGCTTCATCAAAGGATGTGGCGCAGTTTAATGAGATTTTTCCCCCATGAGGTACGGTTTGGAGTACCAAAATGAAATATCACGTATGAAAGAAAATTTTCTGTGGTCAGCATAAAGTCTATTATCTTGTCTTATGCTCTGAGTATTTTGTAGGCCCTGGGTCTTATGGTTCTTTAATAACATCATCTTGAAGTAGTGGATTTGTGCAAAATCATCTCTTTTGAGGTGAAAACAGCACAGTTTTCTATCCATAAACATTTAATGCCAGTTCAGAACTGAAAGCGTCTTTGGGCAACAAAAACTACTGACATGGTCAATATTTTTGGGTTAAACTTATCTTGGTTGTTGACTGGCTTCATATGTTTACAGAGAGAAAGGTGTGCTATTTTCACCTCAAAAGAGATGATTTTGCAAAAATCCACTACTTCAAGATACTGTTCTTAAAACACCATAAGACCCAGAGCCTACAAAATACTCGAAGCAGAAGACAAGATTTATTAACCGCACCTCATGGGGGCCAGGATCTCATTAAACTGCGCCAGGTCCTTTATATTCCACATTCAAATGGCCATGAAGCAGAATTCTATTGAAAATAAGCGAGATCGACTCATATCTTCTGGCATGGGTCAAAATGGCATCCGCTGGTCACCAGGTGTTTGTTAATCACCATATCTCAAGAACAACTAGGCATATGTTCACCAAAATTATAAAATACATATATGTTATGGAGCAGAAGTCTATTGAAAAGGAGCAAGATTGACACTTCTGTTTCACCAGGTCAATCTTACCAATCACCCAATCACAAACCTTTTACAGAATGATTAGCTGAAGGCCAAATAAACTTACCTTGGATCCTTTGGTCAAAGTACGACTCGTAACTAGCGTCCTATTTAAATAACCCAGAGGCCGAGGGCTTCTCGGCACGTTTTACAGTTCATGTTATCCACTTCAATCACACTGTCTATACTCTGCCTTTTTTTCTAACAGGCTGGTGGTTTTTTGACTGCTTTACTTCCTGCACCGAGACATGTCATTACAAAGGAAGCAAACAGGCTGCTGCTGCCACATGTCCTTGGCAAAAAACCACAACAGATTTCTGCAAATACTTCCAAATCTTCTAAATCAAAATCTCCACATGTGGCCTTGGGACAAAACAAATTGACGGGGAAAATTATGAAACTTGCAGGAGTTCCAGACAGTGAGAGTGATGATGATGATGATTCTACAGTAAGTTTCTTCTCTCTGGACAATGACTCCAAGGCAAATCCAGTTGGTTCTTTTTATCAAACCGGAACAGTTTCTTCAACAACAACAACAACAACTTCACCTATAATTTTAACAACAACAACAGCTACTCACACTGACAGCACATTAATAAATGTCGTATCTGATACAGATAATATTGGCAATAACGTCCCACTGGCGAGTGCCAGCACTGTGTCACATGATGTGAATGAGGCAGTATCAAGCAGCGATGCTGACTCTACGAGTGATCAAGAGAGCATTTTAGCAACCCAAGACTTGCCATTGTCATTTAAAAGTCAACCAGCCTCTACGTACAATCCGAGTGCAGCATTACATTTCAAATATGGATCATCTCGGACAGGTACCTATTCTCACAGTGTCCACCAATCACAGCCTAGCTATGCCGGTTACCATGGAGATGTTCAGGATGCCACGATATCCCAGCAACCGGGTTACTCAGATGAGGGAGAGGTCAGTAATAGTTCTACTCACAAGTTGACGGTTTGTGATTCGAATTGCTTTCTCTTTGGTCTTCCGTGCAGTTTCGAAGTGACTGGAAAATAAGACACCATTTGCTTCAGTTGTAAATGCTTTGACAATTGTTTTCACATAATATACATTTTGTTTTTTTCTATATCATTTCAATGTGGAAATTTTAATGGAGGGCATTAGTAAATTAATTAATGAATTTTCAAGAAAGAATGAAAGAACATCGGTGGTCATTTCGAGTCGCATCTCAAACTGATATGTATTGGTTTGTACTTTATTTGCAGAATTCTGAGCAGGTGGAACGGGGAGAGAGTACCGATACACAATCTGATGTTGCTCACTATCTTCAAGATGAAGAGGTAATTTATTTATGGTACATCCTCCAGACAAGAAGATTACACGATAACGACCATTCTGTTTCCGTGTTGCTTGTGTCAAATGACAACAACTGTAACCGATTCTCTGTTTCTCACTGTTGGGTCCCAAATTAGATTTAAAAGCTTACTACAATATCTTCCACTTTCAAATTTTATTTTGTATTGACTGAAATGAATGATCATGATGACTGGATACCATTTATAGCATTGGAAAACCCTTTATTTGCTTTTTCATAATAAATGTCCAGTTTGGGTGCCCAGTCCTGTCGAGTATGTCATGGCTGTCAATGTTTATGTGTAAGCTGATCATCAGTCCCCTAAATCTAGTCACATCTATCAGCAATGCTGAGGACAATGCCATAGCAAAAGTATCTTTGCCTCTGCAGCTTTTAATGTTTTGTTGGAGTTGGAGGTGGGGGGAGTGGGGGGTGGTAATTTTGTTTTGTGTAAAGATCATCAATTTATAGTTGTCAACAAATGATCAGGCAAAAACTTATCTTGAGGGTTTACCATACTGTACTCTGGCATGTCCATATTGTTTCGGAGATTTTAAATAGCTCTTAATTCAGATAACCATATTCAATTTGTAGGAGCAAGGAACTGACTGACATTCAAAATGCCAGAGTTTGCATGTCATGTATGTGATGGAAGTTCTGTTTGTTTGTTTTTTCTGCTAGTTTTTGAAGCTGCAAGGGAAGAAACAGCGCGGAAGAGAAGCCGTGAACATAATAGATATCAACACTGATGAATTCATCAGCACTAAGGATGTCATGAAAACCTTGACTGTAGAACAGGAACATACAGCTCACCGGAAGAAGGACAATCAACCATCTAGTCGTTCAAGACATAAACATCAAATTACTTACCTGGCATTTCAGGTGAGATGAGACAGCCTGATTGAAAATGCTCCTTTGAAATGTTTGGTGTTCCAATTTCCTCCTAGTGAGAGAGTGGGCGGGGTAGACTTTGTCACCACTTTGTATTTTCTAACCTAAGTACATGTATGACTGAATTATTCTTGAACATATCCTGATGAGACAATTACGAGGTGCACCACTGTGTGGCTGACTTAACATTTCTCCCTCTCCCCCACCCCCCTTTTTCAGGATTCTCGATCTCCTAAATCAGATATCCAGGGAGTAGTCCAAAGATTGTTTTGGGACATCAGTCATTTTTATACGCCCGCCAAAAAGGCGGACATATTATGTGATGGCGGTTTCCGTCCGTCTGTCCGTCCCCCGTGTCCGGTCTATATCTGGAACAGTTTTCTATTTACAGTTCCAATTTTTGGTGAGTGGATACCCTACGGGGAGACGATGTGTCGCGTACCAAAATGAAGGTCAAGGTCAGAGGTCAAAGGTCACTGGCCTAAAAAACAGGAAATCACTGAAGTGTTCGTGTCCGGTCTATATCTGTGAACGTTTTCTATCCACAGTTGCAATTTTTGTGAGTGGATACGCTAGGTGGAGACGATGTGTCGCATACCAAAATTGAGGTCAAGGTCAGAGGTCAAAGGTCACTGTTGCCTAAAATCAGGAAATCATTGATCATTGACAGTTTTCTATCTACAGTTCTAATTTTTGGTGAGTGGATGCCCTAGGGGGAACGATGTGTTGCACACAAAATGTAGGTCGAGGTCAGAGGTCAAAGGTCAGTGTCACGGAAAAATCAGGAAATCATTAAAAATTTCTAATTTTTTGTGAGTGGATTCAATAGGGGGAAACGAGGTGTCGCATACCAAAATATAGGTCAAGGTCGAAGGTCAAAGGTCACTGACCCCAAAATCAGGAAATTATTAAAAATAACTTTTTTTGTGTCAATAGATACATGAGGGGGACACGATGTGTCACATACCAAAATGTAGGTCAAGGCCGAAGGTCAAGGTCACTGTGACCCCCAAAATCAGGAAATTGTTAAAAATCATGATTTTTTGTGTCCATTGATACACATCCTCAAGAGCCAGTGTATCGATCGATCTGTTAGGATCGATAAACTGGCTTGGTTAGTTACCCATATGAGTTCTGGATATAAATAGATAAAGAGGTTTCCTCTAAATCAACCCAATCAGTGAACACGCTAAGCCAGTTGATTAGGCCAATCCGCTGCTGGGTATGAGATATGACAGGATTGAATTTCATTGCGGACTCAACTGCTTTGATGTCAAGTTGAAATCAACATCAGAAGTCAAAGCAAAAACCGCAAGCTTGGGATACCAACATGCTTATTCAAAACAAGCGCGGTGGATGAAATGTACGAGATTGTATAATGGAGGCATCGACTCAAGAACTCACTCGAAAGACCAAAAATGTCAAGGTAAACCCTCTCCAAGGATTTAGGATTTACCTGGACTTGTGAAGATGATTGAGATATTGAGGGAAGACAATGTGTCGTGTACCAAAATGTAGGTCAAGATTAAAGGTCAAGGTCACTGTGACCCAAAAATTTGAAATTATTAAAAATAACCTTTTTTGTGCCAGTAGATACATTAGAGGGACATGATGTGTTACAAATCAAAATGTGGGTCAAAGATCAAGGTCTCTGTGACCCCAAACTCAAGAAATCATTAAAAGTCACATTTTCATATACCTGTCGAAGACGAGATCATGTAATGCGATGTTGCATTCTGTCCATTCACCCATTAACATTAGTTGTCCATGCGATATCTCTAGTTTCAAGGTATGGATTGATAACAAACTTTGGGTATAGCTTACTCGCATTGCAAAGAGAGGTCAATTTGTCAAAAGTCAAGTTTAGCTGCCTATATGTGTTAGGTTGGAATATTCAGACTTGTCTCCCCTACATGTATATGGCATTTGTCCTGTGGAGTTGTCTCTCATGTTTGATACATGTAAGAAATGGCTACATTTACTTAAATTCTTGTGAAATAAAAACCATGCATTTACTAATTTAATGGGGAGAGGGGTCCTTTATGAACTTTAGACCTGTTTATTAACTGAAGAACAAAGGTTTACTTCATCACTTTCTTCACATCCTTCTACCTTCATGGAAAATTTTCTCGCCTGAAAGGAATCCATTTGAAAGAAAACTACTATTTTCTTGTGTTTGACTGTTGTCGATTTCAGTGTGGGATATGTGAGCTCTCGACTCTTGTTTCAAGGTCACCTAGTTACCAAGAGTTCAGCCCATTTTAGTTTATCATTCAATATAAGATGTGATGTATGTAACATTCTCAGAAGCATAAAATCGTAGAAGACCTTTCTCTGGATTGCTAGCTACCAATTCGGATGAAGGCCATTAACAATCTAGAAATTCAGACCAGTGTAATTCCAGATATACGGGCGTATATTGAAGCCCCTTGGGCTCTTGTTTATGTTGTTCTTGTTCCAATTAGATTTGATGATGTTGCGGCACACAAAGATCAAAATCTTCGATGCCATTGACTTACTATGACAAATCAAATGTGGAAGCATAACTTCGTTGGAGAATTTCTCTAGTTCCTATAGGCAGCACATTTACATGTTGTTCTGCAGCAGTTGTATCTGGCTGCGTTATTTATTGGAATATCGAAACACCTGGGAATGAGGTATATCATCGAGAAAACAGTTTGAGAGTGCTTTTGAGTTGTTTGAAAAAGTTCCAGGGTCTTCCATATTTACAAACATGATACACAAATAAATATGCTGGTACAGTGATCCACATAAATAAATTTGGGACTCTGTACCATGCTAATATTGTTCACTGAACATGGTTTGTTTTAGAAAAAAATTGGTGCCATTTGGGCATTGATACTGGTATACCAGTACCAAAACCTTCCTGGATTACTCCCTGATATCCGAACTCATAACCCCATTATATCCACTGATTGCAACTTCCCTGTCATTCATGGACACCTTTAATACTCGATTTATACACTGATGGCAATTTACCTGTCATTCATGAAAACCTTCACTACAGTACTCGAGTTATCCACTGAGTGCAACTCCCCTGTCATTCATGGATCCCTTTAATACTCGAGTTATACACTGATGGCAATTCACCTGTCATTCATGAAAACCTTCAATACAGTACTCGAGTTATCCACTGAGTGCAACTCCCCTGTCATTCATGAATACCTTAAATACTCGAGTTATCCATGAAGTGCAACATCCCTGTCATTCATGAAAACCTTTAATACTTGAGTTCTCCACTGAGTGCAACTTCCCTGTCATTCATGGACACCTTTAGTACTCGAATTATCCACTGTCAGAGTGCAACTTCCCTGTCATTCATGAACACCTAGAATACCGGTACTCGAGTTACCCATTGAGTGCAACTTCCCTGTCATTCATGAACACCTAGAATACCGGTACTCGAGTTATCCATTGAGTGCAACTTCCATCATTCATGGACGCCTTTAATAACTCAAGAATCTTTTATCCTTTCAGGCTAAAGAACGAGAACTGAATCTGAAAAACCAGTGGGCGCAGAATAAGCAGACGAAACGTCAAACACAGTCAAAATATGGTTTCTGAACTCATTGGATCATTATGCATATCTGTTGAAATCTCACACTAGTGGCCATGAACCCTGCCTAGGTCAATAGATTTTTTCTATTGAAGGACAGAAATGATCTATGATATAAGACATGTAAGAGTACAATTATATGCATGTTTGATTATGGAGTGAAAATATTACAACAAATAATATATGTGTAGAATGTGAACTTTGGAAGAGTAGAGATTAAGTACATGATTGGAGCTCATGTATAAAGTTAGTTTTGGTGAGAAGGTATGTAGTAGATGTACATTCTTTTGTTAAATTTTACATTTGTCACTGAAAATACAATCTTGAGATTCTCATCTATAAATTTGCATGTTTAGAATCACTTGAGACTTGCGCATTTCAATAAATCTTGCCCATGATCTCATGTTTCTGTATGATATTTCTCTACAATAATACAAATTTGGATCTTCTCCATATAATTGCAATTCAATTTACAGTCTTTTGGCCCTCATTCCGGTGTCTTTATCAATTACTATTCAGTTTGAATAATGCTAAAACATGTATATACATATACTGGTATCAAACATACTGTTTATTTCTTTCTGGTTTACTTACATGACAGAGTAGAAGTCAAGCTCTGTGAACCAATCAAGTGAATGAAAGGAGTTATCCCATATACAGGTTAGGGCAATTCCGCTCTCTAAAATGGAGGTAAAAAGAGTCGTTTTTGCTCAATAAATCAGTTCACATAATGAATTCAGCAAAATCCTCTTGAGGCGCACACAGACATATATATCCGCTTCGAATGGTAGTAGAAAAAATAAATTGTCATCTATCTAATTTGCATAATAATAGGACAAACGTATGTCTTGCTGTTTAAATAACATTGACTGGTTCTTCAATTTGCAAATTAATTTTAGGACATGGAACAATAGATCAATTAATGTGCCTGAAGTTTTGAATCATTGGTTAATTAGGAATCAAAAGTTATTGGGCAAAAATGACCCTTTTACCTCCATTTTAGAGAGCGGGATCGCCCTAACCCAATGTATAGAAGGTGCTGGGAAGATTGGCTGTGTGGATTTGATACTGGTATTTGTCGGGGCAAGAGTTAATTGAGAAAAGCTGCATTCAAAAGTTCACTTAAACCATGTATACAACCTGTCTCTAGAGTCTATGTTCCTTCAGTTGCAGTTGATAAACAGATTGCTATGACTTTGTCCATTTAACCCGTTTAACCTTAGAGTTTTCACGTCTATCAACCCCTGATCCTAGGCACACCGCTAAAATAGAGATGACAATTTCGTCAGAATCTTTATCTAAATAGTGTTTGTCACCCCTATGGGACTCTACAAGTGGCAGAGGATATGTTTTGGACCAAACTATGCCTGTGAAGCGGATACGGCTTTAAACATGCTCTGATTGGCTGAATAGTCGATTATTACATAACAGGCCGCAATCAGGTATATACATTATGCAAACAGGCCGCAAAAGCGGCTTTGCGGCCTCTAGGGTTCAAAATGTTAACCACTCAAGGATGAGGAAGTCTCAAAAGCTTCACACCATGAACTCCTGTTTTTGCTCATATTGTATAACAGTTTATAGTTTATATCACGTGTCTCCACTTGATATGCTACACAACCACAATAGTAATATTAGTATTTCCTCATTATGGGGGCCCTTGAAATATTCCCTGTCCAGTCCCTCTTGCCCTGCCTCTCAATACGACACCCCCCTCCCCCTCACAACTCAAATGGAATAATCCACATCAACGCAGCAAATCCAGGTTCCACTCTCATGTTGGTATTAGGTAACGATTGTAAGCTTGGCAGAATAAACAGGAATATTTATACCATGAATATGATAGTAGGTAGAGAATATTCCTGATTGCGCTTATCATTTGATTAGGTTCATTATCATGGTATTAATTTTATGATAACTATTAAAGATATCTTTCCATTCCATTCTCAAGCATCACCCATATTATGTCGTCCATATATATTGGAATACTAGAGTGAGTGGTCTTACTTTTCAATCTTGCAGGATTCACAGAAGTGTGTGTATGTCTAGAATTTACCAAACATTGTGATGGGGAATATATGGACAGATCCTTATCAGCATCTGAATTCTGTCAAAATGATCTCAGTAGAGTTACGATGATTATGGTTATCCCTCTGATAATTCAGTCACAGGGAGTTAAATTTTCTGCTAAAATATCGGGGTGATCATTTTTTTTGCAACAGGAAGTTGACAAAATGGTTCAAAATCATGCATATATCCATAATTTATTCATCATTTCACTGATTTTAGAGGGTGTTCAAATTTATTAGAACAGCTGATTGAATTTTGTCCCCAAAATTGGAGGTGATTGAATTTAGATAGGGGGATTGAATTATTAGTTGGATTACTGTATGCTCTGATAATTCAATCATTCTATTAATATGACATTCTTTCATCCTAAAGTTTCACTCAAATAATGATCTGTCAACACTAATAAATTTGAACTCCTTCTAAACATCAGAGAAATCTACAAAGGTCAGCTCCTGTTTTTGTATCTTTTCATCAACTTACTGTTATATGCCCACCAATAAGGTGGTTGTATTATCTGATGGCGATTTCTGTCCGTCTGTCTGATCATGTCTATATTTGTGACAGTTTTTTTATCCACAGTTGTATTTTTTATCATTGGAGAAAGAGAGGGGAGGGAATTTGGCTTAATGTCACACTCAAGTGTGTTTCACTCATATGGTGACAGTCAGTTTGGTTGGTGGAGGAAGCCGGAGTACCCGGAGAGAACCACCGCCCTTCGGCAAGTAACTGACAAACTTTCACACATGGACCAGCTGAGCTCGAACACGTGTCGGTTCAGCGGTGTGAGGCTAGCGGTCACCAGCGAAGCACCTTTGAAAGAGAGAGAAAACATTAGATTTAACATCGCGTTCAGCAATATTTCAGCTATATAGCATCTTTGTCATTGGCTACACTAGGTCGAGATGATGTGTCGCATACCTAAATTGAGGTTGAATCAAAGGTCAGTGTGGTCCAAGAAAACGTGAACTGTAATTTATTTTTATTGTGACTTGATAGAGTAGTGGGAAAAGCGTTGTGCAGCTACATTGACTTCAAGGTCACTGACCAAAAAAATCAGGAAATCACACTTTTTATAATGGATACTTTAAGGAGAGACAGTATGTTGTATACCAAATTTGAGGTCAAGTCCCAAACATCCGGACATCATTGAAAATTGCATTTTTTGTTTCATGAATGGATACAGTAAGCGGAGATAATGTGTTGAGTACCAAGGTCAAAGGTGACAGCCAGCAGATCAGGAATAGTTGAGAATCTTGATTTGGTTCATTTCAGGGTTGTAGAATGTGACCACATTTCCTATACCCAGTCACATAAAAATATTCATTTTGAAGTGTGATCTGTCCAGTTCTAGATTGTGATATATGCCTTGACATCAAGATGGAAGATTGATCCTATTTCTTTTAGGTCAAAGGGTCACCAAATTCCCAAACAAGGCAATGCTGTATTTTGGGAAGGCAAATTTTTAAACTCAAATGTGTTTGTCATGCAGGTATATATTGAAACCAATTTTGTCTGTTGTAATAAATTGGATTTCACCAATGGGAAAATACAATTCCTGTGATTGAAGTTTACCATACATCCTGTTATTGTTTAATTTCATCAACTTTCATGTTTGTTATCTTTTACTTTGGCCATTGTTATCATTTACTTCCATATTTGTCATCATTTATCCCCCCCCAATAAGTTGATGGAAATTTATTACAAGGATATATTAATATGCCATTTGGCTGTGTTTATTCTAACATAATTCAATGTGATTTATGCATTATGTAGATCAATAATACAGAAGATGTTGGAAAAGGAGAAAATAAATGTCAAGTCAATCCTGAAATAATCTCAAAACTTGTATTTGCACGGTCTGACTGATACAAGCCTGTTATCATGAAATGAGGGGGAGGGAATGCATGTGCTTTTTCTTCCATTTTAAAGCTTTACAAATTTGAACCTAATTTACTTAGGTTTGAGCCACCTATGGAGCAAGTAATTTACATGAGCTCAAGTTCACTCAGAAAATATTATCCATCCATAAAAGGATTTTTATCAATATATTTTTTTTCTCTGGAATATGTGTCCGAAGAGTTAGTACTTAACTAAGAAATTTTTTAAAAAAAATTTCGTTGTCCCCTGTGAGCATATTTAAGCCTTTTTGGCAGCTCTATTTAGCTCCCAGTCAGATATGCATGTTTGTGGAATGAAAGCGAGTCTGCCAATCTGTGACGTCACAGACGCGATAGCTCGCTATAATGACAGGTAGCAATTTAGTATGGATTACATACTGGGAGAGATTTCTTTTAGTGGCATTTAGAAGTTGAGAAGTAGAAAAATAACAAATTGCTTATGGATAACAACTTCTGGTTTATTCGGGACGACGTTTTGATACAGGTATCGTTCTCAAGTCGATGACATCAATAAATAAATAAGCAGTATATATTCTGCTCGTGTATTATACTCCAGCAAGAGTCCTGTCTCTTGAGCATGCAGTCTGAGAGTCATAGCCTTATTAATCTATTTGGATGTATTTAGGTCAGTTACTTATTAATTTGTTGTTGTACCCTGCCCCACGTGGGCGTATATGTACAAAAAAAAGAAATCTGAATCTGAAAATCTGAGTATTCATCCCCAGCACGTATGACCTACTGATCCAGGAACCCCACTGTGCCTTGAAGCCCACCTTGTTAATTAATCCAGCCATCTCCACAAGCCTAATCCTGTCCTATTAAATATTTCTCACCTAGTGTAATACTATTGTTATCATACTGTTGACATTTACTCGCCAATTTAAACGTACCCCTCCCCACAATGGTTTTCCGGTCATTGCAGTTCTGCTTTTCTTATAATATACTCCTTCCCCAGGGCTTCATTTAGAATTAGTGCGCGAGCTAAAAATAGCTCACGTCAAAATATTTAGGAGAGGGTATTTGAAATCAGGCGAGTGGTTGTAATACAATATAAAATATGACCGTTTACGTGAGCTAAATATCACTCTCATGACATGAATTTACTAGACTGTTTGCGTGCAGGTGAGCTATCTGATAATGTCACCAACACCCGTTGTGCGAGAAATTGCCCCCCTCCCCCCATGTATCTGTGAAAAGTCGGGAGCAGGACAGGTAGAAAGTCGCAATTTGTTCTTTCCTATCAATTTCGCTAGCTGGACGGCATATTCCTACTGGAAATAATTTATTGAACACAGATTTGCCAGAAGTAAAGAAAATGAACTAAATCTTTTTGGTAGATGATATCTAACGTCATGCTTTCAAACTGACCTGAACGAAAGAGAAAACTCCAAAATTGGCGTACGTCTCAGTGTTGAAATTTCATCAGGTAGGCCTGGACTAACAAATTATTTCGATCATTGTCTAAATATTTATTCATTCTATGCATAGGGGACGTATATATAACGTCCAGCATAGATAATAAATAACATACCAGTATGTGTTTACAAGTCGACCTTGTTCCGTGTGGGATGGTCCATCTGCTTCAGATTCGCTGTCCCTCTGTTCCACCTCATTTCGGTCGTTTGGTACGGGTTCAAACTGATACGGCAGAACGTCAAGAAGTCCATTTTTGTCCTCTGTATATAGATCATTATCACTGGCATATTCCTCCATGGTTTCGAATCGTTTTTGATTACTTATACAGCGATATACGCGATGGAGTAATCGCATATCCACAGCTTAATATATAGCTCAGACAGCTGCCCGCAGGAGACGGTCGCTAATGTGACGTCACGAGGTGACGTGACGCCTAAGCTCATCAACGGGATAACTGGCGGAAATTGAGCTACAGGTCTTCAATTAAAAAGGCTTAAATACGCCCACAAGGAAAAAAATTTTAAAAAATTTCTTAGTTAAGTACTAACTCTTCTGACACATATTCCAGAGAAAAAAAGATATTGATAAAAATCCTTTAAGGATTTAAGGACTTGTGACAATACACCATGAAATTTGTTGTTTCATTGTAACTATGAACATGAGCAACATACATATATATATATATATATTATTGGAAAGCTTATATCGCTGGATTTCCAAATATGAAAATTTATTGGTTGTGAGATCGATAGGTATGAAGTTCTTCTAATTTAAATGCTTGTCTTTTCATAAAGTTAGCCTCCATTTTGAAATGTTTGTTTTTCTAGAAGTACCAAATTTTCCAATAAATCGTAAACTTTGCCGAGTAGAACAACCCTTCAACAAAATATAGTGTCCTAGTTTTTCAAAATTTGGCCCAGATCTTTATTTGTGGAATTTTATGCATTTTCAATTGAACAAATTTGGATAAAATGTGATGGGTCACACTTTGAAAAAGAACAACATTTTGAAAACTGAGACACCTCTTTTTATCTTGCCTTACGAAGTAAAGGGAAGATATTGTGAGAGGAGAAAGAGGATGTCGTCATCGGTGTCGGTGTCCCCTGCCTGGAAATGATCAGGTTTTTGGTTTAGCAAATTAAACAAAAATCTAGAAAAATTAGAAAAAATGTTAAAAAAATAAAAAAAATATGGGGGGTGGGTATGCCACCTGGAGGTACTACCCCTGGGGTGCTCCAATGTTAAAATCCCTATGATAGAGCTTTGCGTTTAGCAGAAGTGCACATGTACATCTGTACTTAGAAAGTTTGTTGCAGTTGTCAGCTGTCATTGGATGATTATGAAACTTGGTACACATGTTTCTTATGATTAGAGGATGTACCTGTGCTATTTTTGAGAAGAAATATTAATTTTTCTCCAAATTATGACAAATGAATGAGTTTTCTGTTTAGGTAAATTGTACATGTAGGCCTCTACATGTATACATATACATGTACATGGTAAGTTTGCTTCAGCTGTCATTGGATGATTATGAAACTTGGTACACATGTTTCTTATGATTAGAGGATGTACCTGTGCTATTTTTGACAAGAAATATTAATTTTTCTCCAAATTATGGCAAATGAAGAGTTTTCTGTTTAGGTAAATTGTACATGTAGGCCTCTTCATGTATACATATACATGTACATGATAAGTTTGCTGCAGTTGTCAGCTCTCATTGGATGATTACGAAACTTTGTACACATGTTTCTTATGATTGGAGGATGTACTTGTGCTATTTTTGAGATGAAATATTGATTTTTTTCTCCAAATTATGGCAAATGATTGAGTTTTGCGTTTAGCTGAAGTGCACATGTACATCTGTACACCACAGTTTGCTGCAGTTGTCAGCTGTCAATGAATGATTATGAAACTTGGTACACATGTTTCTTATGATTAGAAGATGTACCTGTGCTATTTAGGAGATGAAATATTAAATTTTGTTCAAATTTAGAGGGTTTTGTCTAAGTAATCTGCCAATAATAATGTACATGTATATACATGTACACCTGTACATGGAAAGTTTTCTGCAGCTGTCAGCTTTCATTGGATGAGTTTGACACTTGCTACCCAAGTTCAATGTGATTCGACGATGTGAATGTGCTATTTAAGAAATATGACATTAAATATGAAATTTTTTCCTAATTATTGCAGTTTAGACTTTGTACCTTTCCATTGATAAGGTTTTTGTTGGGCAAAAATTTACATGTAGATCTGTATATGGAAAGTTTGTTGAACCTTTCATGGGATGATTATAAAACTTGGTGGACATGTTTCATGTTTTCCTAGGTCACAGCTCTCCCGCAGTAATCCCACACGGGACTGACCTATCCAGCAGTAATCCCAAATGGCATTGGCCTATCCAGCAGTAATCTCACACAGGACTGACCTATCCAGCAGTAGTCCCAATGGCACTGGCCTATCCAGCAGTAATGCCACATGGGACTGACCTATCCAGCAGTAATCCCAGACCGGACTGGCCTATCCTGCAGTAATCCCACATGGGACTGGCCTATCCAGCAGTAATTCCACACGGGACTGGCCTATGCAGCAGAAATCTCTCATGGGACTGACCTATCCAGAAGTAATATGACACTGGACTGCAATATGCAGCAGTAAACCCACATGGCACTGACCTATCCAGCCATAATTCTACATGGGACTGACCTATTCCGCTGTAATCCCACACAGGTTTAGCCTATCCAGCAATAATCCCACACGGGACTGGCCTCCTCAGCCGTAATCCCACACAGGATTGCTGTATGCAGCAGTAATCCCACACTGGACTGCCTATGCAGCAGTAATCCCACACGGGACTGTCCTATCCAGCATTAATCCCGTACGAGACTCCTCTATCCAGCAGTAATCCCAGACAGGACTGGCCTATCCAGCAGTAATCCCACTTGGGACTGGACTATCCAGCAGTAATCCCACAGGGGACTGGTCTATCCATCAGTAATAACATGGGACTGGTCCACCCAGCAGTAATCCTACACAGGACTGGCCTATCCAGCAGTAATCTCACATGGGACTGAACTATCCAGCAGTAATCTCACACTGGACTGCCCTATGTACCAGTAATCCGACGGCACTGACCTATCCATCCTACATGGGATTAACTTTTGCCAGTAATCCCACATGGGACTGATGTTATTGTCTGTACCAGATAATCTATTCCAGACATTATTGTCTGTACCACATCACCTATTCCAGACCTTATTGTTTGCTCTACATGTATGCTTTCAATACTGCTGCACCTTCGGCGGATGACCCCGCAAGGCGAGATGTTGGGGTTCTCAGAACGCTTGTTTCTTTACCTAGTACAGAATAACCATGCCAAATTTTCAAATCATCCATGATGAATAATTTTCCACAAATAAACAGTTTTACTTGTAAAACAGGAGAAATCATACTATAAATGAAATTAAAGCGGTGGACAGATTTAGGTGATATTACCTGATACTGATGACTCCTTCAGTGTTTGTGTGAGACAAGTGTGAATTGCCAGCTTGAAAAGTAAATCAGGTGAAAATTTTACCACTCATTAGATTTGAAGGCTAAAATTGCACTTGAGGAAACATATAATTCCCAAATTAATCGCACCTGGAAAAAAAATGTGAGTATTTACTTGTGGTAAACAGCATTTGAACATTTTTCCAGATTTCCGATTTCAGAGATATTTTAGTATGAAGTACCAAAGTTGTGATTCAAGGAGTTTATGCAACTGACCAGATGGAACAAAGTTTATGAGCTAACTTTATGCAGGAATATTTTTAGAGACAGAAGTGTAATCTCATTGAAAGTATCATATTGCTAATTTATAGTGCTCCACAAGTTTCATTTTAGGTAAAATTCCCTTATTTTCAGAAATATCATTACCATAGGTTATCAAGGGATTCACGGGTTATGAAATTGGGATTACAGAAATACGAACTAACAAGTGTTGACTCCATAGTAGTATAGAAAGAGGAATTCTCTTATCATTTCTGCAGGGAGGGGGAAAGTGTGTCGCAAAGACGGCATCATGACATCACGTCCGGGTGAAAGGTCACTTCCATGTAAAAAAGTCATATTCAGTGAAGGGGTTGTAATGGCTGGTCATGTGATGGGCAGATAGGTCATGTGACCTGTTGAGGTGGATGTACAGCTAGGATTTTCAGGGAAGAAAATGTAATAAAAACCCGGACTTTTCACCCGAACATGTCTTGTGGGAAAACTCCAGTGAAGTGAGTCTAGGTGAGGCAATCCTGTGCCAAATTTGTCATGGAGGATGTCATGTTGAAGCGCTTGCTGTGCAGACGATGACTGGGCAATGACATCATGGCGCACATGTGCAGTGAATGCGTAGTAGTGAAAGTGGGCAGTTTAGGGCTGCGCAGGGTTATGCTTGGGCGAGATAGGGACCATCCTTGGTCCAAATGTAGCATACAAGGTCTCCTATTGAAGCGCTTGTTGTGTAGATGACGCTTGGAGTGACTTGGATGGGAAGAGACGTCATGGTGTGCATGCGCTGTCGAGGAGTATTAGCGAAAGCGGACAGTTTTGGGGTGCGCACAGGCCTGTTTGGGTGATTGGGAGACCATTTTTGCTCTAAATGGGCCGTATAAGGTGTAAGATTGAAATGCTTGTGAAGTAGACTATGACTGGGAAGGTTTGAATTGGAAGTGATGTCCTTTAACATCACGAGTAGTAGAGAAAGCACATATACAGTTGAATTAAGTGTGCCTGTGGGACTGAGCAGCTACCTACACTTCAATACACTAACCCAGAAGAGTAAGCATGTTGACCTTGGGGTGCACCATGGAGTTGGGTACATGGGCTTCGTAGAGCCTGTGATGTATGTATGAGTTACGGCATATTCAAGCCGCTCCTGATGGAACGTCAAGGGAGACAACTTTTGTAGACAACTCTTGTCTTAGAAAGAGAAGCTTTACTCGTACACAATGGAACTGGTTCAGACCTAGATGGAAGGGTTCGAGTATATTCGAGGGGAAATTTTGGAACCCAGCGTCATATAATGCCCTCAACACCCACCTTAACTCATCCAATGCCCATCTTCTAACTTTGCGCAGTAAGGCCTAACACACAGACACTCACGCACACTCACCTATAACTAAACCCTATTAACTCCTTGACACAGTCAGATGAGAGAAAGAACAACAAAGTCCTCCAACATTGAAACAATTGATTTGACTTGGAACCGTAACGTTCAGTGCCTGGCATGGAGAGCAATCCAAAGTGAGATCTGGTGGCAAGGTACTCGCAATTACCGAATTTGTCCCAATCCGGCCAGGTTTTCAGAAGTTATTGTCCGGAAACAAAATTTCAACTTGGAACACAGATGGCGTCACTTATAGGTTGATCGGCATGGAAAACAATCCCAAGCCAGATCTTGAGGCAAGGTACCCAATTACAAAATTTGGAAAGAATCCATTCAGATTTTCAAAAGTTATTGTTCAGTAACAAAATTTTAACTTGGCCTCCAGGTGGCGCCACCTATAAGCAGATCGACGTGAAAAACAATCCCAAGCGAGATCTTGAGGCGTGATACCCACATACCAAACTTGAAAAGAATCACGGACACACAGACGGACAGACCCCAACACTATAGTCCCCCTTTAGCCCTTCAGGGATTGGGGGACAACAACAAGCATATTGTGTATTCCACATTTTACTATCAACACATCCACACTTGGGTAGCAACTATGGGTGTGTTTACATGTATTGTCCAATCACAGGTCGCCCGTGCCAATCTTTGACTGCTCTTGTTCAATCAGAAGCCACCCTTTGAGAAAGATCAATCTTCAGCCAGGTTTGCTCTTGTCCGATCAGAAGCCGCTCGTGCCAATCTTCGACTGCTTTGGGCAGTCCAGAATACCGTTGAGGCAACATGTCCTGAAACAGTTGTTTTCACATTTTTATAGCATTTTCCAGGGCCTCTGTGGGTGGTAGCCCCATATCCTCTTCTGAGTGATGCTTGATATTCATGATGGACCTACATGTATGCATGAGATCACCGCAGTATGAGTATTAATGGTTGTTGTCACAAAACATAGTCCCACAGGTCACTTAACTCAACCGTATCTGCGTGTTCTCTACTACTGGTGGTGTTACAAATGACGTCCGTTCCAGTTCAAACCTTTCCAGTCATAGTCGACGAATGATTCAATATGACACCCTGTGCCTCCGGACGTCATTTCCAGTCCAAACTACCCCCATTCACCGTCTCCACTGGAAACGCTTCAATATGGCACCCTCCACGACCCATTTGGCCCAGGATTAACCCACCCAGACTCCCTTCATTGAAGTTTTTCCACATTTCTGGGAGTGGTGTAAAGTCCATTTTTCCCCTGAAAATCCTAGTTTTACATCCATCCCAACCAGTCACGTGACCTAACCACCCACCATGTGACTGGCCTCAATGAACCAGTACCGGCCTCCTCGAGACCTTGCCCGACCCCATAGGTCCCATGTTGGCCTACCTGGACTCATTTAACTGTTCGTACAATCCGTGTTTCCGCATTTTTTCCGGGGAAAATCCTAGTTTCACATCCTCCCTAGTCAGTCAAGTGACTTCTTCTCTATGCTTCACGTTGCCATGGCAACCCCTTTTTCGAATATGACCTTTGGTTTGGAAGTGATCTTTGACCCGGACGTGACGTTATGACGCCGCATTTGCGCCACATTTTTTTTCCTCCCCCGCAGAAATGATGAGATTTACTCTTTCTATACTACTCAGAGCATCGCGACGTTTTCAACCTTCAATCCCCCCCCCTCAAAAAAGGCAGAGAAAAAAACAAACAAAAACGATAGAGTAAAGTGAAAGAACATATATCTGTATTTAATGCAGATTTTGCTTTCCAATAAGCATGAGCGGCACAAGAAAAAAATTCATTCACATTCATAAGGTGAACTTTGTTCGGCTCCCTAACGAGTAGAAAAAATCTGTGTACATTATTGCAGAATCTTATGAAACAGGATCATACCACCAAGCGCCTCCAGTGAAAAATAAATATCGCAAGCTGTTATGGCGTTACGTTTCGTAACTTCTGTTTAATTCCGCTTAACCCGGGGCACAAGCCCGCAAAACAAGAGTTTTGGGGGGTGTGGGCGGTGGTATTCGGGTGAAATGTCGAAATATGGGGTCTCTATCATGGGGTTATATATAGAGACCCCATATTTCGACATTTCTCCCGAATACCACCACCCACACCCCCCAAAACTCTTGTTTTGCCGGCCTGTGTCCGGGGCTAGGGGCCGTATGAACCCATGTATTTTAAGATGCCCATGCTGTTCATATGAACACCCACAATCAAAGTGTGACCGGGTGAGTGAGTGAGTGAATATGATTTAACGTCGCTTTGAACACTATTTCAGTCATATCACAACGTTTGGTTTCTATTCCTTTTCACACCCGGAAACCACACGGGTCTTCTATTCTTTTTGACACCCGGGACCTTTTCCTCTTCCTTTTCACACGGGTGCCCCAATTAGTCGCCTCTTAGGGTTGAGATACATCACACTCCAGATAATGACTTTACAAACTTGAGTGTGACATTAAGCCAAAATTCCCTCCTCCTTTACAACGAAAATCATATGGATTAAGAATATTGATACAATACGGATTTGATACCTTTGGAACCTCATGATGTCTTGCCGGCAATGATGCCGGCAACTATTGGCCGCTTCTCTCTTGCATTTTTATGTATACTATGAATTCTTTTCTTCTTGAATTTGGTGCTAATGCTGTGATATGAATTAGGTCTTTGGTTTATGGATGCAGAAATTCTTTAATGGACGACAGCTGAATATTGAATGACGGACTAGACGCTTGTATTTCGATTGAAATGATATTTAATATTAAAATTATTTATACTTCCGAACATTATCATTTGCTTGACGGCGAATATTAAAAAAAAAATGTTATGAGAAACAACAAAACAGGCAAAACAGATAGAGTTTACACAGGCGATGATTCCTTGTTTTATTGTTCGTAAATACGCTAGAACAGGTTAGGGCGATCCTGCTCTCTAAAATGGAGATAAAAAAGGTCGTTTTGGCTGAATAACTTTTGATTCCTTCTTAAACCAATGCATCAAAATTTCAGGCGCATTGATTTATCTATTATTCCATGCCATAACATTAATTTGCCATGTGAAGAACCAACCATGCAATGTTGTTTAAACAGCGCGATGGATGTTTGGCCTATTATTATGCAAATTAGATAGATGACAAATTACTTTTTTACTACTATTTAATGCGGATAGATATGTTTGTATGCGCCTCGAGAGGATTTTGCTGAACTGATTTATTGAGCGAAAACGACTCTTTTTATCTCCATTTTAGAGAGCGGGATTCCCCTAAACTGTAGAACGCGCCTCCGGTCACGTAAGACCCCTGGATCTTCCGGAGCCTGGGCAGCCCTTAGACCCTCGCCTATATTGTGCTGTGATAGTGGCTCCTCCAATCACAAATTGATTCCGCCGTGCCTGATTATTAAAAAGGTGATGGTACGATAAGGCCGGATTTTGGCCTATATGTGGTGCGTTTGAAATCGAAAAAATAAAATGTCCTACAAACAGCAAGAGAAAATATAAGTACACAATATGTGAAAGTTTCAGTGCGATTGCGTTATTATTATTGTTACCACATGAAACTGAAATCCACAGCTCGTGCTATTTCGTGAAAAAAAAGGACACGCATTTAGACGCGAAGGACCCCTTGGACCAAAACGCCATTTAACCTGGTGTTGTGTGGTAACATTATATCTCCACTGCTGGAAGATCTTTTTGGTCCAAGGAGTCCTTCATACTAAAAATTGAAAAGTTATGATTCATAACGTTTGAAGTTTTCGTAAGTAGATTAAAGTGACAAAATACTCTGTCACAGTTGTTCGTATGTCAAGCGATCACAAGCGCCTCGAGGGCAGCATGTGTGACATCGACAAGTTATTTCGACCTTTCTCATTTTTGTAAAAAAAAAAATTTGCATTCAGTATATCTGAAATAAGATTTTAGGCTATCCGTATGAACCAATTAAATGTAAATAAATATAGGTTACCTATGACACTATACCGTGTGGACATTACGGGCTAGTCAACGTACGATCAGTTGCTCCGTTGATTGCCGCCGACGACAAGTTGTACATTGCATTGTGATTGACAGATGAAGAGAACACTGTAAAAACGGCCAATTTCAGGGAGTAAATGTTCAACCTGTTATCAGTTCAACGTTGAACCAATTTTTAATGACAGTAAACGTTTACCCGGAATCTGGTTGAACGTTTTCAGTTCGAATTCAAGTATATATTGATACTTGCATGGAGGTAAACGTTGAACCTGTTATTGGTTCTTCTTTCAACCTATAACTGGTTCTACGTATAACCACATGATACTAGCTTGGGCGTAAACGTTGAACCTATTATTGGTTCTACGTTCAACCTATAACTGGTTATACGTTCAACCACATGAAACTCCGTGCATGGTAAAACGACACCAACATGACTGAAACAATGGGATATGAATGTCTGAGAACAGGGAGTAATTTTCTTATTAATATTAAGTTAAATTCTGCAGACTTTTCCAAATAAACCATGTGGTTATGCTTAAAACTGAATGTCCAAGTCGTTAATAACGCGTGTCGATTTGGGAAACTTCGCTGTTATGCACTTATTTTGATGGCATATTACTATTTTCGCTCATAAAATAGCCTATCAACAGTCAGAAACAATCATAGAAGTTATCAAAAATGAAAGACGTATTACTGTTGTGTGGGTCAAAATTATTTTCGACCGAGTATACGTTCAACTGTTTTTCGGTTCAACGTATTTCCCGCCCTCGTTATTGTTTTTCCCGCGGTGGTCGTCCAAAGAACCACTTTTTGGTTCAACGTTCAACTGGACTATGGTTCAACTGGTCATCGGTTATCGTCCTTCGTTTTATGAAGCGCCACCTGCTGGATTGCAGTGTGAGGAGGAGAGAGAACGTGTGGTGTTGTTGGCAGCTTAACAATGAACATTACTCGTCCCGTTACATCTGTTTTCTGGTAAGTAATATGGACAAACAATTGTTTGAACTGAATACGTTACGCACAGATATCTCGTCCCCGTTGCTTTCGCTTTATGTTTTGAAATCGAAGCTGTGTCGAAAACTGGGCCATGCTTCATTGTTCATTCTCCGTTCATTTATTCATTGCGTGAAAGAATTTTGCTGTCTGTTGTCTGTTTTAATATGTCATTGATATAATTTACTGTTACCACTTGGCGGTATTTTGCAATTTCCAATCACTTATTACATTTAGCATGTCGTTTTTCCATACCAGTTGTGGATGAGTGCAATCTAAGGCCCTTACAGGCTATATAATTTCCTATGTATTTCCCAAAAAGAATTAATTAAACTGTCACTATATCTGCATAGGTCAACAGCTATATACATATGGATACCAGTAATTATCAGCCGCGTTGTCCACAAAAATACTTGCAATACGCTTTGTGGCTTGTTGAACTCTAAGGTCCTTGCAAACTAATATGCATTAATCTCCTATTCCAAAAAAAAAAAAAAATACATTAAGACATTATATAGTATTGTTCACTGGACATATTCCTATGCATGTTATAATCCTATAATAATTCAAAACATCTATTAACATTCAGTCACCCCTCAATTTTGCCTGAAATTCTAATCAGTCCAATGAATTTATAATAGTTACATAATGTCGTAAGACTATATCAAATGTTGGCAACATTTTGTGTCCAATGGGGTAATATCATGTCAACATTGTGTACATAACTGTTTATCCAGTGATCAAGTGAGAAGTGTGAGAAGTCCAGCTGCCCTAGTGCCTGATCGACGAAGAAGTCATTTTGATGTTTATGAAATACACCATGATGGATGACAAGTAGTAAGTGAATACATTACAAGAACACAATCAAAGGAAATTTGAGAAGTCATTGATAAGACTTGATAAATGATACATCATAGCTGTACCATGTATTACCCCATAACCCCCCACCCCCAGCATGCCCACTACATAACCCCCCCCCACCATGCCCACTACACACACATCCAGTTAGGGGGGAGGGGGGGTCAAGAGGCAAATGGATGAGATTTACAAACATGCAACATAGGGTGGTAGCTACCAAATTAGTATACTATAATATCCATGTTAGTAATTATGATTTTTTTTCCAATCCAGATAAGGGGGCATGGTGGTAAAGTGTGTGTGTGGGGGAGGAGGGGGCGGGGGTGGTGAAAATATATACTATTTTATGTGGCAAGACCATGTGGGATTGATTTCATGAGATATTCCCGAGGCAGGGTGGTGGCATGAGAAATTGCCAGGGGTTGCGAGGGGCCGAGTGAGTGAGTGCTTGTCATGAAAATCGGGATATTTCCCCCAACCTTTATGAATAAATTAGTTATATTAGATCTTACCCCATTTAATATTTTCTCCTACAGAAAGTGTAACAGGGAGAAGGTCAGAAAGAAGCCATTTGTTTGAGTCTGACTGTTGGAGG
>JAVTVY010055122.1:0-31309 GCA_036873755.1 Hanleya hanleyi
GTTTCCACCGCGGTGGAAACCTTTACACCGCGCGCGCCGGGGTCAAAGGTCAGTTCCGGTCACGTGAACGGAAGCGGAAGTGACCTCCGGAGCTGAGCTCCGGAGCTCCAAGAGCTCCGAAGCGCCGAGTTCCAAGAGCATCCGAAATGCGGACGTACATTCAGCAACGAGACGCCTTTACTTTCTTTTACCCGAAACGGAAAGTCCTGGCCGATGGTGTGAGCACTACTTACTTGGACTTGTGAAAAAATGTCGAACACACATTATATAATTGTCGATACACGAGTTAAAAACTGTAAACAATCAGGATGGCCGAGTGGTCTAAGGCGCCGGTATTAAGTGCTGGTCGGCGAAGAGCTGGCGTAGGTTCGAATACTACTCCTGACAGAATTTTTTTTTGTACCTTATACATACCACTACTATTCTATTTGTACATACCACCTGTATTCTATTTGTACATAGTGTATACTCCTTCACTGCTAAAAATGCCCACTTTCGCTACTACTCGTACTGATGACGTCACCAATGACGCCACAGCATTTGTTTTCAATGACGTCCGCGCCTACATCCGGGTTCTTGTCGCTGACGTCCAAGTTGAACTGATGGTGCTAAAAATAGATCAACAGCTAGCTTGCTATAAAAAGGAAACGGCCTGACCGTTTCATCAGACACTCTGTCAACCACCAAGATGTTCACTTGTACTACGTGCTCGAAATCGTTCACTCGTCGGCACGACTTGTGCCGCCATGAGGCTACCAAGCACGATGGAACCGCCCGGTATAGCTGTACGATATGTAGGCCTACACTGTCGTTTCAGCGCCCAGATCATTTACAGCGCCATGAACGTTCAATTCATGGGCCACCTAAGCGTCCATGCGAAGAATGTGGTCAACTCTTCAGACGACCCAGTCAGCTAAAACGGCATGAGCGTTTGATTCATGGTCCGTCACCATGGCATGAGGGCCAACTTCCCACTAAAGAGGCACCCAGGAGGGACAGATCCACTGAAGATGAACCCGGGGAGAAGAATGCCACTGGTGATGCGATCGCGGAGAGCCCGCCTATACCCACAGCTCAGAAGAGCCTAGATATCCAGCCGGTTTCTAGCATTACTGTTTTCAGTCATACGCCTGACAACAACGAACATTTTCTGGAAGATGCGGTGGATGTTCCCAGCGATCTCTTATCCGAAGATCATCCAGTGAGTGAGATATATCGACGCCATTGGCCCATGATCCGACACTGCTTCCATCGTCATCGCCCTATATTGGACTTGTACAATTTCCGACCGACCGACCTCGCCCGTCTACGCAGCTACGTGGAAGCCATCTTCAATGACCAACCTACGTCCTTCACATTAAATGTAGCATTTGGGTACATCTTATGCCATAAGATGACGCGTGAATTGTGCTATTTCTGTTCCAGTGCCATCAACCCAGTGTACGACCATCCTTTCACAATCACCAATCGGGCGTCGCTAGAGACGATGCTGGCCCAACTGGACACTGTGGATCCCTTGGAATGGGCTTATGAACAGCGTCCCAACACCAAATGGATAGTGGAGAGGGTCACCAATGTTACGTTCTTCGTGGTTAAACTGACCCACCACCCCCATCGGCTGAAAGTATTCACCCATGCACTGAAAGATACTCAGAATGTGCAAACAACTATCTGAGGATATGTTTCCTCAACGGTATCCTGGCCTGCCCGATGACGATTAGAAACAGCCTACATCCGGTAGGTAGTTGAACTGAGTGTGCTAAAAATAGATCAACAGCTAGCGTGCTATAAAAGGGAAGCGGCCTTGCCGTTTCATCAGACACTCTGTCCACCACCAAGATGTTCACTTGCGCAACTTGCCAGAAGTCATTTACTCGCCCAGAAAAATTACGACGCCACGAGGCCTCCATCCACAACGGTGCACGGTATACTTGTATAACCTGCGCACGGTCATTTAATCGGGAAGATGCTTTACTGCGCCACGTAAGTAAACTCTTCAAACGACCCAGTCAGTTAAGACGGCACCAACGTTTGATTCATGTCCCGTCTCTACGATTTGGGCGACAACTTCCTACTGAAGAGGAGCCGCAAAAGGTCAGGCCCAGTGAAGATAAGCCCGGGGAGACGAACGCCACGGGTGATGCGATGACGGAGAGCCCGCCTGTACCCACAGTTCAGAAGAGCCTGGATATCCAGCCGGACTCCACCGTTACGGTTTCGCGTCATACGCCTGACAACATCGAACCTTTTCTGGAAGATGCGGTGGATGTTCCCAGCGATCTCTTACCGGAAGATCATCCAGTGCGTGAGATGTATCGACGCCATTGGTACATGATCCGACACTGTTTTCATCGGCATCGCCCGATATTGGACTTATATAATTTCCGGTTGGAAGAAAACATCCGTCTACGTAGCTACGTGGAAGCCATCTTCAACGACCAAGATACAGCCTTCAAGTTAAATCTCACTTTTGGATACATTCTTCGCCATAAAGAGACAGACCAGCTCCGTTACTTTTATCCCAACAATAATACCCGGGTGTTTGACCAGCCTTTCACCATTATCCATCGTGCGTCACTGGAGACGATGCTGAAGGAACTGGACAGCGTGGATAGTTTGGAATGGGCCCAACAACAACGCCCCAACACAAAATGGCAAGTGGAGAGGGTGACCAATGTTACGTTCTTCGTGGTTAAACTGACCACCACCCCCATCGGATGAAAGTATTCACCCATGCACTGATAGATACTCAGAATGCACAAACAACTATGTGAGGATATGTGGCCTCAACGGTATCCTGGCCTGCCCGATGACGATTAGAACAAACGGTTCAGAGCGAACATGGCCGAAGATGGAACTTTCTGAAATGGCGACTTCTGATTGGACAAGAATACATCTAACGGACAAGGAACGAACATGAAACATGCAAATGGCGGTCTCTGATTGGACAAGAGTCTTTCTTGAATTGTAAACATACCCAACGCGGCTCCCCCAGCGTGGGTATGTTATGATGGAGGGGAAAATAAACTATATGAAAAAAAAACTTGTTGTTGTTGTTGTTCCCTCATGTGTCATCCTTGTTGTTGTTGTTTTCTCTGTCTCTCTCCGGTCTATATCATGGCGTCAAAACGTCTAGCAGGACCCATACAAGGACCAGTTTTCGACACTAGGTGACCACATCCCGACGAAATGGCCAGTTTTCGACACCGGATGTGCCGCCATCTTGAACATACGTGCCGCCATCTTGGGTATGGCCCATAATGCACCGGGTCAAAATACTCGCTTCTGATTGGCTGAGAGCTCTGTGACGGATTTGAAATACTCGCTTCTGATTGGACGAGAGCTCCGCATTGCGTCTGCGCATGCGCAGAATGATATTCCTACCGCACCATCTCGACCCCAAATACCTTCATGTACTGCCCGAAAATGGCCACTTTCGCTACTACTCGTACCGATGACGTCACCGATGACGTCACAGATGACGCGAACATCCCTCAAATCGGAATGTACACCCCGAGAACTACAAGATGACACCTTCGAGGACGCATTCGAACCGTGAATAGCCCATTCGATCCCAAATACCTTCATGTGCTGCCCGAAAATGTCCACTTTCGCTACTACTCGTACCGATGACGTCACCGATGACGTCACAGATGACGCGAACATCCCTCAAATCGGAATGTACACCCCGAGAACTACAAGATGACACCTTTCAGGACGCATTCGAACCGTGAATAGCCCATCTCGACCCCAAATACCTTCATGTACTGCCCCAAAATGTCCACTTTCGCTACTACTCGTACCGATGACGTCACCGATGACGTCACAGATGACGCGAACATCCCCCAAATCGGAATGTACACCCCGAGAACTACAAGATGACACCTTCCAGGACGCATTCGAACCGTGAATAGCCCATCTCGACCCCAAATACCTTCCTTCACTGCCCCAAAATGGCCACTTTACTTACTACAACCAACTGCGCATGCGCAGATTAACGTGACATGCATTAAAAAACACACCATTCTGACTCTACCCCACACAAGCTTCACTTTGACACCTCACACGACCCATTCGAACCGTGATTAGCTCATCTCTAACCCAAACACACCCCTACATAGCACCCAAAATGCCTGTTTTCTATACTACGACCAGACTGCGCATGCGCAGACTATTGAACACGGACGAACCATTAGTGTAGTCAAGTGCTCCTCCACGAGAGCTTCAAAATAAGACCTCATTTCCCTCGACCCCATTGGACCGCCATTAGGGACTCACTCAGACTCCAAACATGTCCACCCTGTATGGCCCTATACACCCATAGCCATGCAGTAGAAGCCTATGGGCCTACCCAGGCCTTGGTGACTTTTTTTCAAAATTTCACCGATTCGCTCCGCAACACTTCCTATCGTGTTCTAAATGACGAGACGAGTAAACCGAGACCCCACAACCCTACCGCAAATGTATAGAAGTACGTTTCCCAGGGGACAAACATTGATCCTATACCCTCAGTATGGGACTATATGAGGCCATATCGTACTTTTTCAAAAATTTCACCAATTCGCACGGGGACACTTCCTATCATGTTCTAAATGACGAGACAAGTAAAACGAGACCCCACAACCCTACCGCAAATATATAGAAGTACGTTTCCCAGTAGGATAAACATTCATCCTATACCCTCAGTATGGGTCTATATGGGGCTCGGTGACTTTTTTCAAAAATTTCACCGATTCGCACGGGGACACTTCCTATCATGTTCTAAATGACGAGACGAGTAAAACGAGACCTCACAACCCTACCGCAAATGTATAGAAGTACGTGTCCCAGGATGGTCCTATACCTCCCATACCCCATATAGGCATTTTCCGTAATTTAGGATAAAGTCCGTATTCCGTATTTTTTCAGGAAAATTTTTACATACACCCACCCTGGAACTAGGGGGAGATAACTCTATTGATAGACAAGACCCGTTAAGCCCGGCGACCTATATACCCCTCATACCCCATATAGGCATTTTCCCAGGTTTTTCGATAAAGTCCGTTTTCCGTTTTTTTTTGTTTTTTTTTTTTTCAGGAAAAATTTTACATGCACCCACCCATGACTGGATGCCCCTTCACATAGGCTTCACATGGATACCTCATAGAACTCCATCGGCCCATTAGTGGCTCCCCTAGCTCCCCAAACGTCTATTTCCATACCCTTGGGCCACCGCGCATGCGCAGAAGGCCGATATGTCAACCCCACACCCAGTCCATTAGATGCCTCTTCATGAATGCTTGGCCATTGATACTTCATTCTGAAACTTCATTGGACCATTAGGGGCTCCCCAGCTCCAAAAAGCGCTATTACCCTTCGGCCACCGCGCATGCGCAGAAGGCCGATATGTACCACCCCACACCCAGTCCATTAGATGCCCCTTCATGGATGCTTCACTTTGATACCTCACTCGACCCCTTCGGTCCACTAGGGGCTCCCCTAGCTCCAAAAAGGCTATTTTCATACCCTTCGGCCACCGCGCATGCGCAGAAGGCCGATATGTCAACCCTACACCCTCATGAATGCTTTTGATACCTCACTCGACCCCATTGGACCATAGGGGCTCCCCTAGCTCCAAAAAGGCTATTTTCATACCCTTCGGCCACCGCGCATGCGCAGAAGGCCGATAGTTCAACCCCACACCCAGCCCATTAGATGCCCCTTCACGAATGCTTTCACTTTGATACCTCACTCGACCCCATCGGTCCACTAGGGGCTCCCCTAGCTCCAAAAAGGCTATTTTCATACCCTTCGGTCACCGCGCATGCGCAGAAGGCCGATATGTCAACCCCACACCCATTAGATGCCCCTTCACATAAGCTTCACTTTGATACCTCACTCGACTCCATCGGACCATTTTATCTAGGGACTACTTTTTCTCCGCGGAAGCTTTTTCCCGAGACCGAATCACCGCCAGACATGACCGCATCACCGCGAGGAATACATGGAACTATTTTTGACCTGGAAAAATTGGAACTCTCCTGTGCTGGAGGTAGCCTTTTGGTCAATTTGAAATACTCGCTTCTGATTGGACGAGAGCTCTGTGACAGATTTGAAATACTCGCTTCTGATTGGTCCGCCCACACTTGCCCCACAAATTTGCATAAATAAGACCCAATTTGCGCTTTTACTACTACTGACGCATACACACATACAGTCATACACACGCACACATATACGCGTGAACACACTGACAAGCACACACACTTACACACACACCAACACACACACACACACACAGATGCATACAAGCACATACTCACGCATATACACGCACACGCACACGCCTACACACACATACACACGCACACAGACGTATACACACCTACACGCACACACACGCGCATTCACGCACACCCACACACATACACACACCTATGCATACACACACACATACCTACACACACACACATGCATGCACACACACACAGACACATACACACAGACGCAGACACACAGGTAAACAGACACACACACACACACATGAGTGAGTGAGTGGTCATATAAGGTCGTTTGTACACCAGGTCATTGAGTGCACTTGACCTGCATCCTTTTCATGTTGTCGGATCATGTTTAGACATGTTGGGGTATGACGTCACTTTCGATGTGAATTGAAGGAAAGGAGATGGTACTGACCTGTTTGTGGGGGTTCGTTTGACTGTGCTAAAAATAGGTCACCAGCTAGCGTGCTATAAAAGGGAAGCGGCCTGGTCGTTTCATCAGACACTCTGTCAAAAGGGAAGCGGCCTGGTCGTTTCATCAGACACTCTGTCAACCACCGAGATGTTCACTTGTACTACGTGCTCGAAAGCATTCACTCGTCTGCACGACTTGCGCCGCCATGAGGCTACCAAGCACGAAGGAACTGCCCGGCATAGCTGTACGATATGTACACTGTCGTTTCAGCGCCCAGATCATTTACAGCGCCACACACGTGCACGCCATGAAGTACCCAAGCGTCCATGCGAAGAATGTGGTCGGATTTTCAAACTGACCAGTCAGTTGCTGCGACACCAACGCACACGACACCCTGTTCTGCAGTCACGTCTGCAGGTAGAAGAGTCCGTAGGCACCAGTATCGAGAAAGCGGGAACTCCCACCCATCGCACGAGGGTTGAAGATGATGATGTCGCCCTAATTCAGCAGTCAAATTCCGACGACAAGACATTGGGCCAGATTTTGCACGACGAGGAGAGCAAAGTACACTTCGTGGACGAACCCATACATGTTCCTAGCGATCTGTTACACGAACACCATCCAGTGAGTGACATCTATCGGCGCCATTGGCACATGATCCGGCACTGTTTCTACCGTCATCGCCCCATTCAAGATATCTACAATTTCCGACTGACCAACCTCACCCGCCTACGCAGCTACGTGAAAGCCATCTTCAACGATCAAACTACGGCCTTCAAGTTGAATCTGGCGTTTGGTTATGTGCTGCAGCATAAGGACACAGACCAAGCAGCCCGATATTTTTACCCGAGCAGTAACATCCGGGTATTTGACCAACCGTTTACCATCATTAACCGGGCGTCGCTAGAGGCAATGCTGGAGAAACTGGACACCGTGGATCCCTTGGAATGGGCCCAACAACAACGCCCCAACACACAATGGGTCGTAGAGAGGGTGACCAATGTCACGTTTTTCGTTACCAAGCCTACCGACCACCCCCATCGGCTGAATGTGCCACCCTTGCACTGATGAATACCATAGCATGCAATACATACTCTATATGTCTGGTCCTCGGGTAGTTGAACTGAGTGTGCTAAAAATAGATCACCAGCTAGCGTACTATAAAAGGGAAGCGGCCTGGTCGTTTCATCCGATACTCTGTCAACTACCAAGATGTTCACTTGCACAACTTGCCAGAAGCAGTTTGCTCGAATAGAAAGTTTACGACGTCACGAGGCCTCCACCCACAACGATGCACGGTATACTTGTATAATCTGTGCACGATCATTCAATCGGGAGGATAATTTACTGCGCCATGAGAAGGCACTCCACGAGGGTGTGACGGTACAATGTAACGATTGTGGTCGACTCTTCAAACGACCCAGTCGGTTAAGACAGCACCAACGTTTGATTCATGCCCCGGTACCATGGCATGTGCGACAACATTCTACTAAAGAGGAGCCGCGGAAGGTCAGAGCCAGAGAAGATGAACCCGGGGAGACGAACGCCATTGGTGATGCGATGACGAAGAGCCCGCCTATACCTACAGTCCAGGAGGGCCTGGATATCCAGCCGGACCCCAGCGTTACGGTTTCGAGTCATACGCCTGACGACATCGAACATTTTTCGGAAGATGCTGTGGATGCCCCTAGCGATCTGCTACAGGACGACCATCCAGTGAGTGACATCTATCGGCGCCATTGGACCATGATACGGCACTGTTTCCACCGTCATCGCCCTATTCAAGATATCTACAATTTTCGACTGACCGACCTCGCCCGTCTACGCAGCTACGTGGAAGCCATCTTCAATGACCAAGCAACGTCCTTCAAATTAAATCTGGCGTTTGGTTATGTGCTGCAGCATAAGGAGACAGATCAAGTCCGATACTTTTACCCGAGCAGTAACATCCGGGTATTTGACCAACCGTTTACCATCATTAACCGGGCGTCGCTAGAGACGATGCTGGAGAACCTGGCCACCGTGGATCCCTTGGAATGGGCCCAACAACAACGCCCCAACACCAAGTGGATAGTGGAGAGGGTAACCAATGTTACGTTCTTCGTGGTTAAACTGACCACCACCCCCATCGGATGAAAGTATTCACCCATGCACTGATGGATTCTCAGAATGCGCAAACAACTATCTGAGGATATGTTGCCTCAACCGTATCCTGGCCTGCCCGACGGTGATTAGAATAAACGGTTCAGAGCGAACATGGCCGAAGATGGAACTTTCTGAAATGGAGACTTCTGATTGGACAAGAATACATCTAACGGACAGGAACGAATATGAAACATGCAAATGGTGGCCTCTGATTGGACAAGAATCTTCTTGAATTGTAAATATACCCAACGCGGCTCCCCCAGCGTGGGTATGATGTAACATTGGGGAGAATAAACTATATGAAAAAAAACTTCTTGTTGTTGTTCTCTCATGTGTCATCCTTGTTGTTGTTGCTGTTGTTGTTCTCTCTCCGGTCTATATCATAGTGTTATGTTAGAGTGTTAAAGCGTAACGACGGGCGTCGAGGGCGTCACTGCATTACGAAGAATTAGTGACAATTCCATGGAATATCAGAGCTTCTGAGCTATTTCACAAGGGCGTTGAAGCATTAAGAATGGCTTTGGTGGGCGTTGCTACAAGATGACACCTCACACGACGCATTCGCACCGCGGATGGTCCATCTCTACACCAAATAACATCCTTCACTGCTAAAATATGCCCACTTTCGCTACTACTCGTACTGATGACGTCACCAATGACGTCACAGATGCTGTGGATATCCCTCAACTCGGAATGTACACCCCGAGAGCTACAACATGACACCTCCCAGGACGCATTCGGACCAAGGATGGTTCCTCTCTACTCCGAATACCTTCCTTCACTGCCCCAAAATGTTCACTTTCGCTACTACTCCTACTGATGACGTCAACAATGACGTCACAGATGCTTCGGACTTGCCTCAACTCGGAATGTACACTTCGAGAGCTACAAAATGACACCTCACACGACGCATTCGGACTAAGGATAGTCCCTCTCTACACCAAACTCACCCCCACGCACCCCCTTTCGCTACTACTCGTACTGATGACGTCATCAATGACGTCACAGATGACGCGGACATCCCTTAAATCGGAATGTACACCCCAAGAACTACAAGATGACACCTTCCAGGACGCATTCGAACCGTGAATAGCCCATCTCGACCCCAAACTCACCCCCAAGCACCCCCAAAATGTCCACTTTCGCTACTACTCGTACCGATGACGTCACCGATGACGTCACAGATCACGGGAACATCCCTCAAATCGGTATGTACACCCCGAGCACTACCAGATGACACCTTCCAGGACGCATTCGAACCGTGAATAGCCCATCTCGACCCCAAATACCTTCCTTCACTTCCCCAAAATGGCCACTTTACTTACTACAATCAACTGCGCATGCGCAGATTAACGCGACTTGCATTCAAAAACACACCATTCTGACTCTACCCCACACAAGCTTCACTTTGACACCTCACACGACCCATTCGAATCGTGAATAGCCCATCTCTACCCCAAACACACCCCTACATAGCACCCAAAATGCCCCCTTTCGCTACTACTCGTACCGATGACGTCACTGATGATGTCACAGATGACGCGGACATCCCTTAAATCGGAATGTACACCCCGAGAACTACAAGATGACACCTTCCAGGACGCATTCGAACCGTGAATAGCCCATCTCGACCCCAAATACCTCCATGTACTGCCCGAAAATGGCACTTTCGCTACTACTCGTACCGATGACGTCACTGATGACGTCACAGATGACGGGAACATCCCTCAAATCGGTATGTACACCCCGAGAACTACAAGATGACACCTTCCAGGACGCATTCGAACCGTGAATAGCCCATCTCGACCCCAAATACCTTCCTTCACTGCCCCAAAATGGTCACTTTACTTACTACAACCAACTGCGCATGCGCAGATTAACGCGACTTGCATTCAAAAACACACCATTCTGACTCTACCCCACACAAGCTTCACTTTGACACCTCACACGACCCATTCGAACCGTGAATAGCCCATCTCTATCCCAAACACACCCCTACATAACACCCAAAATGCCTGTTTTCTATACTACGGCCAGACTGCGCATGCGCAGACTATTGAACACGGACGAACCATTAGTGTAGTCAAGTGCTCCTCCACGAGAGTTTCAAAATAAGACCTCACTCGACCCCATTGGACCATTAGGGACTCACCTAGACTCCAACATGTCCACCCCGTATGGGCCTATACACCCATAGCCATGCAGTATAGGCCTATGGGCCTACCCAGGCCTCGGTGACTTTTTTTCAAAAATTTCACCGATTCGCTCCGCAACACTTCCTATCGTGTTCTAAATGACGAGACGAGTAAAACGAGACCCCACAACCCTACCGCAAATGTATAGAAGTACGTTTCCCAGGGGGACAAACATTGATCCTATACCCTCAGTATGGGACTATATGAGGCTATATCGTACTTTTTCAAAATTTCACCGATTCGCACGGGGACACTTCCTATCATGTTCTAAATGACGAGACGAGTAAAACGAGACCCCACAACCCTACCGCAAATGTATAGAAGTACGTTTCCCAGGGGGACAAACATTGATCCTATACCCCCAGTTTTTTCAAAAATTTCACCGATTCGTGCCGGGACACTTCCTATCATGTTCTAAATGACGAGACTAAGAAAACGCGACCCCACAACCCATACCGCAAATGTCGAGAAGTAGGTTTCTCAGGGGGACAAACATTGATCCTATACCTCCCATACCCCATATAGGCATTTTCCCGTAATTTAGGATAAAGTCCGTATTCCGTATTTTTTCAGGAAAAATTTTACATACACCCACCCTGGAACTAGGGGAAGATAACTCTATTGATAGGCAAGCCCCGTTAAGCTCGGCGACCTATATACCCCCCATACCCCATATAGGCATTTTCCCAGGTTTTTCGATAAAGTCCGTGTTCCGTATTATTTTTTTTTCAGGAAAAATTTTACATGCACCCACCCATGCTTGAAATATACTTCACTTTGATACCTCACTCGACCCAATCGGCTCATTAGGGGCTCCCCTAGCTCCAAAACGTCTATTTCCATACCCTTTTCCCACAATTCCCTGTCTGCGCATGCGCAGAATGGTGACAACGCCCGAGCCGCTAGTCCAGTCAAATGCCCCTTCACAAATGCTTCACTTTGATACCTCATATGACCCCATTGGACCATTAGGGGCTCCCCTAGCTCCAAAACGTCTATTTCCATACCCTTCGGCCACCGCGCATGTGCAGAATGCCGATACTTCAACCCCACACCCAGCCCATCAGATGCCCCTTCACGAATGCTTCACTTTGATACCTCACTCGATCCCATTGGACCATTAGTAGCTCCCCTACATCCCAAAACGGCTATTTCCATACCCTTGGGCCACCGCGCATGTGCAGAATGCCGCTATGTCAACCCCACACCCAGCCCATTAGATGCCCCTTCACATAAGCTTCACTTTGATACCTCACTCGACCCAATCGGACCATTTTATCTAGGGACTACTTTTCTCCGCGGAAGCTTTTTCCCGAGACCGAATCACCGCCAGACATGATCGCATCACCGCGGATGAATACATCTTTGACCTGGGTCACGTGATATGCAAATTTGGAACTCTCCTGTGCTGGAGGTAGCTTTTGGTCCTTCTGCCGGAACTATACTCCACTTGACCTCTGTGACCTTGAAATGAGGTCGAAATGAGGTCAATGGGCTCTGTAATACGCTTTATATACTACTGGTGTTTGCTTTTAGATGCGCTAGGTTGGCAAGGGACGGGTATCCGAACGCACCGGAAAAGATTATCGATTATCGATTATCGCCCTGAAATTTGTTTTTCAGGATTTTACTTCCTCTTACGATGACCTTCTTTTAAAAGCAAATTTACCTAGTTTGGAGCTATCCAGACTTCGAAATATTGCCACTGAAGTTTTTAAATGTGTAAATAAACTAAATCCTCAGTACATCAATGATATGATCAGCATACGTCCGAGTCATTATAATTTACGAAATAGCAACAAAGCTGTTAGACAGCATAGTCGAACAGTAAATGCTGGTCTCCATTCTTTTACTGATTTCGGGTCCAAAGTCTGGAACGAATTGCCAGAAAATATGAGGACGACAGTGGATATAAATGTCTTTCGCAGATTAATTAAATCATGGAATGGTTTTACGTGCAGCTGTAACTTCTGCAAATCTTAGGCTTTCCAATTTTATGTCGATATGTTTTAACTGTGATCATATTATCAATATGCAATGTCCAGTTTTATGTCGATATGTTTTAACCGTGATCATATTATCAATGTGCAATATCCAGTTTTATGTCGATATGTTTTAACTGTGATCATATTATCAATATGCAATATCCAGTTTTATGTCGATATGTTTGTTTGGTTTTACGCGCAGTTGAAACTTCTGCAAATCTTAGGTATTCCAATTTTATGTCGATCTGTTCTAACTGTGATAATATTATGTATAAATGCAATAGGTCATTTTAAGTGATTATTATTGTTATCTGTTGTTTTTATTATAATGCTCAGATATATCAGCTCTTATGAGCTAGCGTTGTCTTATATTGTAATTCTGAGTTTAAATAAATCTTGTATCTTGTATCTTGTATCGAGTCAGTAGCGGTGGAACATTTTCTCAGGGGATGTAGGGAAATGCAGGCTGTGAGATTTGCTATGGAAAAGAGCCCCACAACAATCTCGGAAGCCTTGAGTTATGTGAACTCCTCGCGATATAATCTGAGAGAGTTGGATTTTCAGACGGTTACATATAGGACTGTTAATGTTGATTCACTGGGGGAGGCTTTTCCTGATGCTTGTAAGGCAGAAGGGGAAGGGATAAATAAGAGGTCCCCTCGCCGTCGGTCATCGCGACCCTTCCGTCCACCACGACTCTGTTACTCGTGCCGTAAACCCGGTCACATAAGCCGTTTTTGTCCTGTTAGACGTGGTTTAGATGGGTGGGCTGAATTAGCAACTGCAAATGGCGGTGTGGGGTCGTCCACAGGGGACGAGACAGGTGTTACTGAACTTACTGCAGCAGTTAGAGATGTTACTCTGTCTCGTTCCCAGGGGTGGGCGATGTCCATTCCAGTGGAGGTTGGGTCTGTGTCGGTGACTGCTGTGGTAGACACGGCCGCCCAAGTCACCGTCATGAGTGAACATTTATTTGCTAAGCTGGATCTCCAGGGGTTGTCGTCTTCGCCTATTCGGTTGACTGGTGCATTTCGAGGAATGACCAGTATGGGAATGCTAGTTCGGCAGGTCCCATTATCCATCTCCGATTTTCACTGTACTGGAAATATAGTGGTGGCACCCTTGGTTGACGACCTGTTGCTAGGCTTCGATTTCCTGTCAGCCTATGGATGTGTTGTAGATTTTAGGGATAAAGCCTTGGTTATTGGGGACACCAAGGTTTTTGCAGTTTGAATTTTTATGGAATGGTGACTTGTTTAATGTGGGCTCCATTTCGCTCTGCCAGTAACTGATAAATGGTGGAGTTAGTTGATGGGCCATTGGTGACGCATTTTGTGTATGCGTGTCAGCTTTGCGGGGATATATGGATATGTGCCATCACGTGTATGCAGTGATGGATGTATTGTATTAGGTTTTGATTTTCTATGTGAAATTATCCTATTTGGGGGTTGATTTGATTTTGTTGTACAGGATGTTTCTTTGAGGCATTGTGGAATTGAAGAAAAAAAAATACATAACATTCTAGACCCAAATCTTTCGTAATGTGTTCTGTAATGTACTGTGTATTTTGGAACTATTGGTGTATGTTGGAGAACTCTGGTGTGTATTCGGAAGTTGGATGTTGTTCGGAAATTGTGATTTGCATTGCGGCGTTATACGTGTAGTGTGTTATGGGAGAATATGATGCGTTGTGATGAACTAGGTGTGTTTAAGTAATCTTTGTGAGGGAACCGGGTGCTGGACGCCTGGGTTCGATGGTTGCTGTGTGAATAGAGAATTTCTGTGTGTGAAGATTCTGTGTGGTCGATATACGCGTCACTCGCGTTTCTATGTGACTTCTGTTTAGATTGTATAACTGTGTGGTCTTTGTGGGTTTTTCTGTTTGTGTTAAGCTATGTGACCCGTTCATAGAAGCCTGTGGTGAAGTTAATATATGGAGTGACTTGGAGAAGATATAGTCGTGCGGGTGGTCATGTCGGAGACCTGGGGTTGAGGAAGACGTACGATTCCTCTTCATCCCATGTCTTCACCATGAAGCCCTGATGAGAGTTGTCTATCCTATAGATTTTGCGTTATGATTTCTTGTGAATCCGGTGGGGCAGGATAGCTACCACTCGGGGAGTGAATACATGCGTCATTATTCGATTATTATATAGTCTCAACCCTTTTCTAGTTATGAGCTCAATGATTGTGTGAGTGTGAGCTTGATATCTGTGGAGGTGTAACAATTATGGTTATGTTCTCTCTGGTGGGGTAGCTGTTTGCGAGGGTGTATGTACATTGGGGTCAGTGGGCGTGCGGTGCGCACACACGTTTCTGGCTCTTCGTGAGTACGCCCTTGAAGGGCCCTTTCACACGAAATTGTTGGCTGCTGACGAAGGCGAGCCTTGAAATTATTAGAGGAGGGAGAATGGGGAGCTCAATGTATAGTCTGGACAGCCAGTAGTTTAGAGGCTTGTTCCAGTAGTGGATTGTATGACGGACTGGTGCTTATTGCGGCCATGTAGCTGGTCGGCTGGCCTGCCAATTTATAGTCTAGATACCAGTCCTGGGTTAGATAATGTTCTCGTATTTATTGCGGTCATGTAGCTGGTAGGCTGGCCTGCAGATTATATTTTTAAGAATTAAAGTGAGCAGTCCCATGCGGCTGAATGTATTTATTTGGGCCGTAAAGCTGGTAGGCTGGCTCGCTGATTATATTTTTGAGAAATAAAGTGATCAGTCCCATGAGACTGACCATTTGAGTGTTTTTAGTGGGCTTGGGTATGATTAGACAGTCTGTTAACGAGACTGGATTGATGGAATGGTTTATCATTTTATTGAAGTTGGGTATTTTTAGAGAGCAGTGTACGTTTGCACACTGCATGTTACGGATTTTGACACATGTGATATAACATGGAGAATTCACGTCTTTGTCTCGCGTTTTAGTAATCATTGTCAGCGCTAGAACAGCGGTTGCCTGTGTAACGGTTAACCGTTTGTGTATAGGACTGTTCGAATCAGAGGGGGGCGTGTCACCGCTGGAAGGGTGGAAGAGCCCGTGATGGAAGAGCCAGTGATCGGAAACGCATTCCCCCGTATTTCTCGCTTACCAGAGCGAGATAGGTGTTGCCCTTTACGTGGAACATTCTTTACGAATTATGGATTGGGATGTCATTCCCATCTATGGACTATGAACTGTAATTTCGCTGTGAAGGCGATTTTCCGGGGTTTTCGCAACGTCTCCGGTTGGTGGAGAGTGGCACCGGCTATATAAACTCGTGCAACTTTACATGTGTGGGGAGACCAGAAAGACAGAGCTGGAGAGAGCACGCACAGGTACAGCCTGAATTGTTGATTTCTGGCGTAATTTGCGGTCGGTCGCAAATGTAAATGTTTTGGCCTGGGGGTCTAAATGATTGTAAATCCTGTAGCATGGTACAACCTGTGAAAGACACGGAAAACCAATGCGAATTTGTTGGTTTGCCTTTTCAGTATGGCAACGTGTTTGCGCGGTGTACCATAGTTTAGGGAACACGTCCGACTGGCGTGTTTTATGTAGTCTGTGTTTATGCTATAACACTGTAACGGGACATGCATTACCAAGTAGCACATTCTGGTAATTTGCATGGTCTGACCTCAGTGTAGAATAAAGATATATGTCAGTACCAGTAGATTGATAATTCCGACACGGTATTACTGAGCTATCCCGCAGCACTGGGACTTAAGCCGTATTATTTATGTGTCGATTTTATCGGTCGTGAAGCGGTATATGACGATAAGCAGGGACTCCCTCCACCCTCAGATTATACGCCACTGTACGGTAAATACAGCGACAAATGAGCCAACCTTCCCCCCTGCAAAGGTAAGATACGGTGCAGGCGGGCTTCGTTTTACCGATGTAAAAGTGGTAACAAGACTTACAGACTGTACAGTCAAGCCAAGGCACAGATTACAGCCAGTAAAGAACAGACAGGGTCAAAGACAAGATACAAGTTACAGACAGTAAAGAAAAGACAAGGCACAGCCCAGACAGACTTCTCCTCCCGAGAAACGTCGATTAAACGTGAAATCTACAGACCTGCGACCGGGTCGCCAAAGGTCGCAGAAGGTCGCAAAAGGTCGCAGAGGCTTGCGACCGGGTCGCAGAGGGTCGGCATCGACAGTCTACATACAGAAATGGTGCTATAACGGTACCAGATGAAATAATAGCACACTATATACCCAAGTAGTTGTCCTGACGGCCACGGATGGTGAGCTGTACGTGGTTCTTACCTAAGGGGCCGTCGTGAGGTTGTGCAGGCACAGGCCGTGCCTATAGACGGGTCGCAGCAGCCGGAAGGGTTGAGACGCCGTGCTATACTTACCTGTGCGGGAAGCAGACTGGTGAGCTGACAAGTTAGGGTCAGGCTCCGACGACTTAGGGGTGAAGAAGACGACGGGCTGCCACATCCGTGGAGAGGCTCCAACGACTGGGTGTCATCTCTGGAGAGAGCGTTACAGGCGTAACGTTCCTACGGCTTGGGGCGAAGAAGACGACGGGCTGCCACATCCGTGGGGAGGCTCCAACGACTGGGTGCCATACGTTGAGAGAGCGTTACATCCATAACGTTCCAACGACGGAAGAGAAGGGCCAGCAGCCAGGCCGCCCTTATACACAGAAGAGAAGGGCCAGCAACCAGACCGCCCTTATCGCGTGCCCATACCAATTTAAAGCACTACATATAACTATAAAACTATATGCATACACCCCCTTATGTTATTTGACATATAACATCAAGCTTGAGTGCACACACTCTTCTATTGTCCACATATACATCAGGGGTACGTATCCGTTAACCTTATATGCACACACTCTCTCAGGGGTACGTATCCGTTAACCTTATATGCACACACTCTCTCAGGGGCACGTACCCGTTAACCTTATATGCACACACTCTCTCAGGGGTACGTATCCGTTAACCTTATATGCACACACTCTCCCAGGGGTATGTATCCGTTAACCTGGTGTGCACATACCGGGTGTGTGTGTTCTTTAACTTTATGTGCACACACCCTCTCACATCACGTGTATATATACATCAAGTTTATTTGCATACCCTCTCCTAGTGTCTGTACATATACGTAAATATCATAACGCTACATCTCCTTAGACATTCTGTCTAAGCCACGCGGTTCTACGCTATTATTTATAACCGCGTATACTATTTGTGCAGAATATACCATAATAGACCTGTAAATTAGCGTCAGTCAACCTTGTAGGGTTGTGATCATCTCTTCGATCCCCGGATCTTTACTAGTGAAGGGGCTAACTACGGTGACGGCCAGAATGCCAGTGGGCAATCCCGGTTATTGATTCGTTTTCTCGTAAACACCACGACTGGTCCTGGTCGTACACGTTACACGTAGAAAACTGGTGGCAGCGGTGGGATCTGGCGTGATCTACAGCAGAAGAGAACAACCGACTACTAGAGATGACCGACAACGACGTGCCGACAACGCCATTAACCATGAGTTCTTCCGCCACAACACCGACACGTCCGGACATAGCGGGTCTACGGGCTATCCTACAGGGGAGAGAGCTATCGAGGAGGGGGTCACCTGTTCCAGCGACTTTGAGGACGACAGAAGATGTGAGTCCTGTGGAAGCACCGCTTGACCTGTCCATGCCCGCCATCGTCGAGATCGAGACTACGTCGACTATCCGAACGCTACTAGAGGGCCTCAAGAGCTTACAGGCAGAGATGCAGACGATGCGGGCGACCTTCAATCAGACGATGATAGGAGCCCCAGCGCACACGTCCACGCCCAGGGCCGAAGAGGGTACTACCAGAACCCCCATAGACCAGCCTGTAGGGGAACAGACGATTTGCGACCGGGTCGCAGAAGGGCACCATTCAGCGGCTGATACCAGAGGGGGAGCCACAGTCACGACCATCCCTGTTTCCCGTAAGACGTTGGTTAAGGCTTCGACCTACGATGGAAGTACGCCCTGGAGAGATCACCTGGTACATTTTGAATATTGCGCAGCCTTAAACCAGTGGACGCTGAAGGAGAAGGGACAGCACTTGGCCGTATCCCTGCGGGGCCCAGCACAACAGGTTCTCTCTAGTCTGAAGAGGAAACCAGGGGAGGCAAACTTCATCTGCCTACGTGATGCCTTGGAGAGACGCTTCGCTCCGCCTAACCAAACAGAGCTGTATAAGTCCAAGCTGAAGTCAAGGCGACGACTGAGGGGAGAAGATCTACCCGAACTGGGCCAAGCTCTGGTGAGACTCAGCCAGATGGCCTACCCCGACGCCGGTGATGAGGTCCAAGACACCCTGGCCCGTGACCAATTCTTTGAGGCAATCGAAGAAGACTTACGGTTCAAAGTCTGGCAGTGCCGCCCGAAGTCCCTAGACGAGGCTGTGCATGCAGCAGTGGAAGTAGAGGCCTTCCAAGACGCCCAGCGTCGACGTCCCGAACCCACGGCAAGAGCCGCTGCAGGAGAAGACATCCCGGCTGACGTTCCTGAGGATGATGAGGACGCGCAGGCCCGACTTCGAGCAGAGATTGCTACCCTGATGGAAGAATTTAAGAGGCGCTTCCCGGGACGGGGACGCTCAAGTTCAAGGCGGGGGCAGAGGGCGGGACGACAACCACGACGGGGATGTTGGAGGTGCGGAGAAGACGGCCATTTTCTGGCGGCGTGCCCTAGACGTTCACCCTCCGCCCCCGAGACGACCGCCCGGGTCCGGGAATCCACCAAAGCCTCAGGGGCCGAAGCCTGCGCTTCATAACCAGGGAGAAGCAGGGATATACCTACCCGCGTCTATCGGGCCGGTGAAGGTGATGTGCTGTGTGGACTCCGGAGCATCTATCTCCTTGATCAGCCGGCGGATATGGGAACAGCTTGACCCAGATGTGAAACCAGTCCTTCGAGACTCCCGGTACCATTCCATCAAGGTAGCTGACGGTTCCCATATGCCCTTACTCGGAGAGGGAGACTTAAGGATATCGATCCAGGGGACGGTGTGGAAGCACACGCTGGTTGTGGGAGATCTGTCCATCGACGCCATCTTGGGGTACGACTTCCTGTATCGCCACGGCTGTATACTTGACGCAAGAGGCCATCGATTGAAGCTGGGAGGCAAGTACCTGCAATGCGAGGTCGTAGGAAGTTTCGATTGTTATCGTTTGGCCCTGGCTGAGACCATCACCATACCGCCTAGAACCCAGATGCTTGCCCCGGCCAGGGTGGAATTACAAGCGTCTAGTCCGTCATTCATAATCCAGCAGTCGTCCATTAGAGAATATCCGCGTCCATAATCCAAAGACCTATTCCATTTTCCACATAACAGTATTAGCACCAAATTCAAAAAGACAATCATAGTATACATAAACATAGGCTTGTTTCCTGCAAGAGAGAAGACGCACCGCCGGGGGAGCTTGGACTAGTAGAGGGGGAGCTCGCATTTACCGAGAAGACCGGCCTAGTCCTGGCGAGAACACTTTCTCGAGTTGCATCTGATGGTAGTGTGCCTATTCGTATGCTGAATGCTTCCGATGAGTCCACAGTCATTCACGCTGGTACCGTCTGTGGTAGTATGTCCACACTGGGTGATGTTCCGGAAGAGCCTACAGAGCCGAAGGCGCGGACGACGACCCTGCCAGCATATATGCAGCCTCTGTTGGAGAAGTCCAAGGACGACCTGAATGCAGCCCAGTTGAGAGAAGTTGAACAAATGCTGAATAGACACGCTGATTTGTTTGCTGCCGATGACGATGACCTTGGACGTACGACCAGGGTGCAACATCAAATAAAGACGGGGAATGCACCCCCGATCCGTATTCCCCCTAGAAGACCGCCTCTTCATGCCCGATGGGAGATCGACAAGCAGGTTGAAGAGATGTTACGACGAGGTGTGGTCGAGCCCTCCGAGGGACCGTGGTCGGCCCCTGTCGTCCTGGTGAAGAAGAAGGACGGTAAATCTCGATTCTGCGTCGATTATCGGGCCCTGAATGACGTCACAGAGAAAGACGCATATCCTCTGCCGAGGATCGATGACAGTCTTGACGCACTGAACGGGGCACAGTGGTGGTCTACCCTCGACTTGATGTCCGGCTACTGGCAAGTTGAATTGGCGCCGGAGGATCGATGCAAGTCCGCGTTTGCTACCCGGAAAGGCCTGTACCAGTTCCGCGTTATGCCGTTCGGGCTGTGCAACGCCCCTGGAACCTTTGAACGCCTGATGGAAGCAGTATTGGCCGGTCTGCACTACGAGACGTGCCTCATTTACCTCGACGATATCATCGTGTTCGGGAAGACGTTTACCGAGATGCTGGCCAACTTGGAGGTGGTGTTCCAGAGACTACAGCTTCACGGGCTTAAGTTGAAACCCTCCAAGTGTGTCATTGGCGCCCGAAAAGTCACCTACCTGGGACACGTCGTGTCCGGCGCTGGTATCGAGACGGAACCGGAGAAAGTCCAGGCTGTGAGAGACTGGCCCACCCCAGTCTCCCAGACCGAGGTACGGAGTTTCCTCGGATTGTGTAGCTATTATCGGAGGTTCGTCAAAGACTCCGACCGTGGCAGCGCCCCTGCATCAACTTACCCAGAAGGAGAAGAGCTTCGTGTGGACCGACGATTGTCAGATCGCATTTGAGACCCTGAAGGAGAAGATGATGGCGGCACCCATCCTGGCCATGCCTGACATGTCCAAACCGTTTATCCTGGACACGGATGCCAGCGGTTGGGGCATCGGAGCCGTTCTGTCCCAAGAGATCGACGGACAGGAGAGAGTGGTGGCCTATGGCAGCAGGGTACTCACTAAGGCTGAGAAGGCCTACTGCGTGACCAGGCGCGAACTCCTGGCGGTGGTCCACTTCGTTAAGTCGTTCCGGCACTAGCTCTACGGGAAGAAGTTCCTACTGCGCACCGACCACGGGTCCTTGAGGTGGCTCATGAGATTCAAAGAGCCGGAGGGCCAACTCGCAAGGCGGATCCAAGCTCTGTCGACCTATCAATTTGACATCGTCCACCGACCGGGGCGTAAGCATCAGAATGCTGACGCGATGAGCAGACGTCCGTGCAAGCAGTGTGGTCGTTCCTCCGAAGCCGAGGACGGAGAGACTGCGGCGGCCCGAGCTGTGACCATATCCCCACCCAACGAGGACTTTGCAGCGGCCCAGGCTGCAGACCCCGAGCTACTTCCGGTGATTGAATGGGTGAAGGCTGGAATCAGATCTCGATGGGACCTAGTCTGTCAACACAGCGGGGTAACGAAAGCGCTGTGGGGAGCCTACGACGCCTTGGCCCTGGAAAGTCCCGAGGGCCCTTCAAAAGAGGATACTTAAGGAATGTCATGATAGCCCGACTGGAGGACACCTAGGGGTGTTCAAGACGTTGAAGAAGGTGCGACAAGCGTACACCTGGGTTGGCCTGCAGCGTGACGTTCGACAGTGGTGCCGGAGCTGCGACACGTGCAGTCGGAGGAAGCAGGCCGGGAAGAAACCCCGAGGACAGCACCGCGGGATGATGACGGGATGCCCCGGAGAACGTATCGCGATGGGTCCTCTCTCCCTGACGACGAGAGGAAATTTGCATATTGTGGTCATCTGTGACTATTTCACGAAGTGGGTGGAGGCTGCTGCGCTTCCGGACCAAGAAGCGGAGACGGTGGCCCAGGCTGTGATTGACTTGTACGTCAGCCGGTTCGGTGTCCCCTCCCTGATACACTCTGACCAGGGGCGGAACTTTGAGAGCAAAGTGTTCGAGGGGATGTGTCGGATCCTCGGCATGAAGAAGGCGCGGACGACGGCGTACCATCCGCAGTCTAACGGCCAAGTTGAGAGGTTCAACAGGACTCTGGGTCAGATGCTTCATGCTAGTGCCGCCCGCCACCCCGACGATTGGGACGTGTATATTCCACTAACACTGATGGCGTACCGTGCGGCCGCACACGAGACTACGGGGTATACGCCGAATATGATGACGTTTGGCCGCGAGGTGACTCTACCAGCTCACCTGACAGTTGGGGCTCCCCCGAGTGAGAGAACGGAGCCAGTGCCGTGGGTCGGGGACCTTCGTGACCACTTAGTTGACGTCCACGAGGATGCGAGGGAAAACAGTGGGAAGGCCCTGAGACGGCAGAAGCGTCTTTACAACCTGAAGGCCAACCCCCAAAGATTCGTCCCCGGAGACCAGGTCTATCTGCACACAGTAGTGACCCGGCCTGGGCAGATTCGGAAGCTTCGAGACCGGTGGCTGGGACCATTTGTGGTGGAGGCGGCGTTGTCGGATGTTACCTACCGGATCCGGGGTGACGACGGGAGACGACAGGTCGTGCACGTCGACCGGATCAAACCATGTTATCCGCGGCTGGACGTGGAGGGTGGCGATACGGCGTCTGAGAGCGGTAGTGACGACGGCGGCGACCGGAACCGGCCCAAGCCGAACCTTACGCCCTGACTCACTCGGTAGCCGTGCCGCCACCCATAGGCCAACCCCAGACGAGCCGGAGTGGACGCGTCATCCGGCAGCCGGCCTGGCAGGCCGAATTTGAGTTGGAACCGCGGGGAACGCCGCACAGCGAGTTGGAGGACGAGCCCGAGGAAGTGGCCGAGGGTGAGGCAGCCCCTACACACGCGACGACGACCCGCGGTCGGCGAGTGGTGAAGCCTCGCAGGTTGCACGACTACGTGCTGACGTCCCAGCCCGTGTGCCGTAAAAGGGGGGAAGCCCGACCCCTCCAACTGAGCGTGCAGCCCAGTGGACCTAATGTCGTGGGGCGGCTCTGCTAGCCGCCCAGGTAATTCTGTGAAGGAAATCCGTGGACCTAATGTCGTGGTGGCCCGGCCAGACCGCCGGAGGGTGGCCACCTGGTAATTTCGCCGGCCCTGACGGCCAGTAATTGGCGAGCAGTATTGGTTAAATTGATTCGAACTGTACAACTGGGACTGTGGGACTACCCTCTACTGTGGGGCCGGAACGCCCATGACGAGGATGTCATGACTTGGAAAGGCGGGGGCAGTGTAACGGTTAACCGTTTGTGTATAGGACTGTTCGAATCAGAGGGGGGCGTGTCACCGCTGGAAGGGTAGAAGAGCCCGTGATGGAAGAGCCACTGGTCGGAAACGCATTCCCCCGTATTTCTCGCTTACCAGAGCGAGATAGGTGTTGCCCTTTACGTGGAATATTCTTTACGAATTATGGATTGGGATGTCATTCCCATCTATGGACTATGAACTGTAATTTCGCTGTGAAGGCGATTTTCCGGGGTTTTCGCAACGTCTCCGGTTGGTGGAGAGTGGCACCGGCTATATAAACTCGTGCAACTTTACATGTGTGGGGAGACCAGAAAGACAGAGCTGGAGAGAGCACGCACAGGTACAGCCTGAATTGTTGATTTCTGGCGTAATTTGCGGTCGGTCGCAAATGTAAATGTTTTGGCCTGGGGGTCTAAATGATTGTAAATCCTGTAGCATGGTACAACCTGTGAAAGACACGGAAAACCAATGCGAATTTGTTGGTTTGCCTTTTCAGTATGGCAACGTGTTTGCGCGGTGTACCATAGTTTAGGGAACACGTCCGACTGGCGTGTTTTATGTAGTCTGTGTTTATGCTATAACACTGTAACGGGACATGCATTACCAAGTAGCACATTCTGGTAATTTGCATGGTCTGACCTCAGTGTAGAATAAAGATATATGTCAGTACCAGTAGATTGATAATTCCGACACGGTATTACTGAGCTATCCCGCAGCACTGGGACTTAAGCCGTATTATTTATGTGTCGATTTTATCGGTCGTGAAGCGGTATATGACGATAAGCAGGGACTCCCTCCACCCTCAGATTATACGCCACTGTACGGTAAATACAGCGACAAATGAGCCAAACTTCCCCCTGCAAAGGCAAGATACGGTGCAGGCGGGCTTCGTTTTACCGATGTAAAAGTGGTAACAAAACTTACAGACTGTACAGTCAAGCCAAGGCACAGATTACAGCCAGTAAAGAACAGACAGGGTCAAAGACAAGATACAAGTTACAGACAGTAAAGAAAAGACAAGGCACAGCCCAGACAGACTTCTCCTCCCGAGAAACGTCGATTAAACGTGAAATCTACAGACCTGCGACCGGGTCGCCAAAGGTCGCAGAAGGTCGCAAAAGGTCGCAGAGGGTCGGCATCGACAGTCTACATACAGAAATGGTGCTATAACGGTACCAGATGAAATAATAGCACACTATATACCCAAGTAGTTGTCCTGACGGCCACGGATGGTGGGCTGTACGTGGTTCTTACCTAAGGGGTCGTCGTGAGGTTGTGCAGACACAGGCCGTGCCTATAGACGGGTCGCAGCAGCCGGAAGGGTTGAGACGCCGTGCTATACTTACCTGTGCGGGAAGCAGACTGGTGAGCTGACAAGTTAGGGTCAGGCTCCGACGACTTAGGGGTGAAGAAGACGACGGGCTGCCACATCCGTGGAGAGGCTCCAACGACTGGGGGTATATATTGAGAGAGCGTTACAGCCGTGACGTTCCAACGACTGGGTGTCATCTCTGGAGAGAGCGTTACAGGCGTAACGTTCCTACGACTTGGGGCGAAGAAGACGACGGGCTGCCACATCCGTGGGGAGGCTCCAACGACTGGGTGCCATACGTTGAGAGAGCGTTACATCCATAACGTTCCAACGACGGAAGAGAAGGGCCAGCAGCCAGGCCGCCCTTATACCCAGAAGAGAAGGGCCAGCAACCAGGCCGCCCTTATCGCGTGCCCATACCAATTTAAAGCACTACATATAACTATAAAACTATATGCATACACCCCCTTATGTTATTTGACATATAACATCAAGCTTGAGTGCACACACTCTTCTATTGTCCACATATACATCAGGGGTACGTATCCGTTAACCTTATATGCACACACTCTCTCAGGGGTACGTATCCGTTAACCTTATATGCACACACTCTCTCAGGGGTACGTATCCGTTAACCTTATATGTACACACTCTCTCAGGGGTACGTATCCGTTAACCTTATATGCACACACTCTCCCAGGGGTACATATCCGTTAACCTGGTGTGCACATACCGGGTGTGTGTGTTCCTTAACTTTATGTGCACACACCCTCTCACATCACGTGTATATATACATCAAGTTTATTTGCATACCCTCTCCTAGTGTCTGTACATATACGTAAATATCATAACGCTACATCTCCTTAGACATTCTGTCTAAGCCACGCGGTTCTACGCTATTATTTGTAACCGCGTATACTATTTGTGCAGAATATACCATAATAGACCTGTACATTAGCGTCAGTCATCCTTGTAGGGTTGTGATCATCTCTTCGATCCCCGGATCTTTACTAGTGAAGGGGCTAACTACGGTGACGGCCAGAATGCCAGTGGGCAATCCCGGTTATTGATTCGTTTTCTCGTAAACACCACGACTGGTCCTGCTCGTACACGTTACACTTGCGAGAGGAAGGGTTCTAGCTAGGCGAAGTAAGACCTTCGCCAAAAAGAAAACGGGGAGGGGTGTTGTAGAGATAGCTATATACGCTCGCGAATGTTAATCCCTGGCGTGTCGAAACAAATCGTACATGCCGGGAGATTGCCTCATCCGGGCTAATTCCTCCGAACCCGCTCAAACCGGTTTTGGCCGGAAGCTTGAACTTCGGGAATCTCCGTGCATGCTCTGAGATTGCCAGATTGGGTTGGGACTTGGAACGAACGAGACATACATAGAATTCGGGCTGGAATGGAGGGTGGATTTTAATGGGGGATCTTTTAGCTATATATCGTTCTAGGTGTTGCTAGGCGGGGCACACTATTTCTACGACAAAATTTTCAAAACCGCCCCTCATCATTATAATGACCAAATTTTATGACACAATGATAGCATGAGACATGAAATGACAAAAACCGTATTTCGATTTTTTGGGGAGAGATGTTTTCAATACCTTTGTGAAGAAAAAATGAAATGGCAAAGAATTTCGCGAAGCGACTTACAGAAAAGAAATACTATAACAGGCCAGAAAAACGACAAATAAAATAACTCAACTAAGTTTTGTAAACCCTACGAGCAACATTATTCATTTCGCCTGCAGCACGTGGCCGTACATACATTTTCGACTCTGCACGTGTACACAAATGATAGCTAAAATCTCGCCATTTTGCCGTCGACGTCACAACGAAATAAAGATAATTCAATAGAAAATAAACTGTATAGAAGATATCAAATTTTCCACAAATACACAGTTAGATACGTACTTTGCAGCACATCTGTTGACATATAGATCGAATTTAGCGCTTCGATTCCACACAGTTCGGAATGTGGCAGAGCGTGCTCCTTTCTCAAACAAGGTGAGCCATCACATGTTAATAATATTCATACGCCGAGATAGGCATGTCGGAAATGTAGTCCATAACATGTATAAACATCAAAGAAGCATCATAATTTAGTGAAATATGGTGATATTTAGCATACAAGATATTTAACTCGACAGTTTCATTGCAGAAAAGCATTTTTGTCAACCTCTCTGGAGATCAACTTTTTCGAGTCGCCTTACTCTAATACCCCGTCGCATGCTTCTCGAGAAATCGAGCGATATTTGATAATTCGACAAAACCGAGGAAAAACAAATCTTTCGTCTAATTACATCAAATTTAGAAAACAAAGATGGTAGTATAGTGAATTTCGGTGAGTAGCCCTCCCAGCTGAATGGTTCTGCATTCCGATCGCATGTTCTGAAAGCGTTTGTCGATGAGAATGAGTAAGCATAAACGTGCGTAGCTGAATGACATTAACCCTCTGGACCATGTGCCAACAACAACAACAACAACACGAAACAACAACAACACGATGAATGACTGTCTCATTCAGATTGACTTTGATTGACAGGTGTTCAATTTTGTGCAAAGGATTAATGCATCGAGGCCGGAAAAAGTCCACCTGAGCAGGAAGAAATGTGAAACGCCATTTTTTCTGAACAATTCTGTTTGTTTGACAACCTGTAGCGTTCTATATTCCAACAACTTCAACTAGGTCATTCTTGTTTACCCTCAACGAAGTGATGATTCAACTTTATTCGTGAGTTAAACAGTCACTACATTTCTTCAATTTCCAAATTTTACTTCAAGAAATCCACTACCGTACATTTTTGGTCAATTTTGTTCTAAAAAGCTATTTTTCGATTTAGTTGAAAGAAATAGTCATATTTTCTTGTGTTTAATGATGTTTCCTATCTTTCTGAGATGAAATAATGCGCGCCTGACAATTTAATACCTTTTTGAAAATTTCAACCTGACAAAGAAATGTCAAAATCTCTCGCATCCCGCTCTTTCTTAACGCCGCCTAACAGTTCACCGTAACATAGGCATATCTAGTGTTAGCTTCATGACGGACGTCCGGGCCTCTCTGATTCAGGAACTAACTTACATCTCTATGAGGAACATCCGTGTTAGTGATCTTTGTTTTGAGCTCACCAGACAGCATAACCAATAAACGTTCGTGGCTAAAACTGTCGAAGGTGACTGTGATATATCCTTTAACGAACAGTCGTACAATTTCAAGAATCTACAGAAAGTGTCAAACATTAATAGTGTATGAGAGACTCTACATCCTGTTGTTAAGAATCGGATATCCTTTCCCGCAATCTGATATGGCGGCTAGTTAAACTGAATAACTCAGAACACAAATGACATTGATATGCTCATATTATCGACACTGACCTGCAATGTTTCAGCTTTAGCTGCAGGGATGATCAATGTACATGGTCTATATTCTGTCCTCAGAACTTCCTCTGTTCGTGGAAGCTGAGTTGGCCGAGTATCGTACTTGTAAATACTTCGGTGAGTCCGTGCCATACTTCGAGGATGAGGGGTTAAAATCTTACACGGGATCACCTTTCACGCGTTGATCACTCATCCACATATTCCTACACTATACACGTCCGTTCACACGGAATCACACATCCATATCTCCATGCACAATTCCGTTCACACGGGGTCACTCATCCACATCTTTATACACAAGCCCATTCACACGGGGTCACTCATCCACATCTTCATACACAAGTCCGTTCACACGGATCACTCATTCACATCTTCATACATAAGTCCGTTCACACGAGATCACTTATCCATATCTTCATGCACAAATCCGTTCACACGAGATCACTTATCCATATCTTCATGCACAAGTCCGTTCACACGGGATCACTCCTTCACATCTTCATACATAAGTCCGTTCACACGAGGATCACTCATCCATATCTTCATGCACAAATCCGTTCACACGGGATCACTTATTCACATCTTCATACATAAGTCCGTTCACACGAGATCACTTATTCATATCTTCATGCACAAGGCCGTTCACACGAAATCACTTATCCATATCTTCATACACAAGTCCGTTCACACGGGACCACTCATTCACATCTTCATACACAAGTCCGTTCACACGGGATCACTCATCCACATCTTCATGTATAAGTCCGTTCACACGGGGTCACTCATCCACATCTTCATACACAAGTCCGTTCACACGGGATCACTCATTCACATCTTCATACACAAGTCCGTTCACACGAGATCACTTATCCATATCTTCATGCACAAGTCCGTTCACACGGGATCACTCATTCACATCTTCACACACAAGTCCGTTCACACGAGATCACTTATCCATATCTTCATACGCAAGTCCGTTCACACGGGACCACTCATCCATATCTTCATGCACAAGTCCGTTCACACGGGATAACTCATTCACATCTTCATACACAAGTCCGTTCACACGAGATCACTTATCCATATCTTCATACACAAGTCCGTTCACACGGGACCACTCATCCATATCTTCATGCACAAGTCCGTTCACACGGGATCACTCATTCACATCTTCATACACAAGTCCGTTCACACGAGATCACTTATCCATATCTTCATACACAAGTCCGTTCACACGGGACCACTCATCCATATCTTCATGCACAAGTCCGTTCACACGGGATCACTCATTCACATCTTCATACACAAGTCCGTTCACACGAGATCACTTATCCATATCTTCATACACAAGTCCGTTCACACGGGACCACTCATCCATATCTTCATGCACAAGTCCGTTCACACGGGATCACTCATTCACATCTTCATACACAAGTCCGTTCACACGAGATCACTTATCCATATCTTCATACACAAGTCCGTTCACACGGGACCACTCATCCATATCTTCATGCACAAGTCCGTTCACACGGGATCACTCATTCACATCTTCATACACAAGTCCGTTCACACGAGATCACTTATCCATATCTTCATACACAAGTCCGTTCACACGGGACCACTCATCCATATCTTCATGCACAAGTCCGTTCACACGGGATCACTCATTCACATCTTCATACACAAGTCCGTTCACACGAGATCACTTATCCATATCTTCATACACAAGTCCGTTCACACGGGACCACTCATCCATATCTTCATGCACAAGTCCGTTCACACGGGATCACTCATTCACATCTTCATACACAAGTCCGTTCACACGAGATCACTTATCCATATCTTCATACACAAGTCCGTTCACACGGGACCACTCATCCATATTTTCATGCATAAGTCCGTTCACACGAGATCATTTATCCATATCTTCATGCACAAGTCCATTCACACGGGATCACTCATTCACATCTTCATGCAGAAGTCCGTTCAAACGGGATCACTCATTCACATCTTCATACACAAGTCCGTTCACACGAGATCACTCATCCATATCTTCATACACAAGTCCGTTCACACGAGATCACTCATCCATATCTCCATACACAAGTCTATTCACACGAGATCACTTATCCATATCTCCATGCACAAGTCCGTTCACACGGGATCACCCATTCACATCTTCATACACAAGTCCGTTCACACGGGATCACTTATCCATATCTTCATGCACAAGTCCGTCCACACGGGATCACTTATCCATATCTTCATGCACAAGTACGTTCACACGGGATCACTCATCTATATCTTCATCCGTTCAAACGGGATCAATCATCCACATCTTCATGCACAAGTCCGTCCACACTCACTCACTTATCCATATCTTCATGCACAAGTCCGTTCACACGGGATCACTCATCCACATCTTCATACACAAGTCCGTTCACACGAGATCACTCATCCATATCTTCATCCGTTCACACGGGATCACTCATCCACATCTTCATGTATAAGTCCGTTTACACGGGATCACTCATCCATATCTTCATGCACAGGTCCGTTCACACGGGATCACTCATTCACATCTTCATACACATGTCCGTTCACAC
>JAVTVY010055123.1:0-28407 GCA_036873755.1 Hanleya hanleyi
ACTGCCAACTTTGTACGAGCTGCCGCGAAGCTTTGTGTGCCTGGGGCAGATGAGAAGTCTGGTTACGGACTCCTCTTCGACACTAAACTTGAACCGCAAGACCCCCCGGTGAAAAAGTCAGTTTCATTGAATGTTATTTTTCCACAAATCTCTCCGAGAGGAGCAACTTAGTAAAGTTCACAGCTGCTGTAACAATCCAGTATTCGTAGCTGGATGTCGGGCACTTAAGACAAGATTTTCACTGGTTCATTGTGGCGTATAATCGGGGACTCCAACCATATCCTCTATCTCAATAAGTATTGGTTGGAATTTCACCAAGCCATCAAGAGATATGCCTCACATTCTCAGCCACTGCTTGAAGGGGAATTTTGTTTCCGAAGTTCACACACAGAGGCGACGACGAGTTCAGGGCTTTGTTCTCAACCTCCACAGATGTTACTGATCTCGAATCCTTTCCGAAGAAGCATTGGAGATCATTTGTACTAACAGTGTGGTTATTGTTGAACGTTAGTTGGCCGACCATCTTCCTGGAGGTAATTTTTCTGATGCTGACGACAAATTGCGAGAATCAGAGAATATGCCGAGTACAAACTCCGTCTCCGAACGACACTTCGCGGGTTTCGACCGACTAAGGAGAGAAAAACCAAATGCAAGAGTAGACAGTCGGATGCTATGATAATATTCTGCAATAACAAACCCCGAAATTGCTGAATTCCATGGATGATCAGCTCAAACAGAAAAACATCGAAATTGCTCGAACAAAAACCCCTCATTTCCTGATAGCCTACACAATCAGAAAAGAAGCAATCAAGAAGCAACGAACGGAATCCCTAGTATGTAGTCAGAGGGAGAAATTTGAGAAAGAGGCCAAAAAGTAAGCTGAGAAATAACTTCTTACAACGGCTTTGAATATCACAGGCGGAATATGGGCAACTCTTGGTCAGACAAGGTTAAAATAGAAACCATCAAAACACATATGGGATTCTGAAAGAAGGTCATTGGGGCGAAGCCAAGTGTATAAAAACTTCACAATTTTTCTGCAGAGGGTGAAGCCTATTCACTGCAGAAATTGACTGATAATTTGACTCGGGTACTTGAAGGACCAGTTATCGGAGCTGATGAGGAAGATACATTTACTAACCAGAAACTCCATGTGAACACAGAGGAATAGAGGGAGGAATTCATGAAGAAGCACCGCGAAATAATCAATAAGAACTTGAGAAATTGAAACAAATTAATACGGAAGAAGCAAAGAAACAAAAGGGAAAATCTACAACCAGAACAGATGCAAAATAAAAACCTGAACTTGAAAGCAGTGAAATCAGCAGCGAGTCGGCATCAGAATCTGATTCGGTGTTTGACTCTGATTCGGTGTCAGAATCTGATTCGGGGTCAGAATCAGATTCTAGTGAAAGTGAAAATGTGGAATTCGGGAAGTTCAACTTGGTATCCGGAGAAGTCATCGCTGTTGCATACGATGATCGTTGGTATCCTGGCCAGGTAACTGTGTGCTAATCGAACGAATCCAAGGCCACTGTGAACTTCATGAAACCTTGTAAGGATACTAATTGTGTGTCCCAATCGCCATTCAAGGAAGACTTCAGTGCAGTTGATGCATCCTTCGTCATACATGCCAACTTTGACCTGGTTCGAAACGATTCAAACTGTCGAACCTGGACAATACCTCTCGATCACATCAAAGTCATAACTAGTCGGTATGAGAAATATAAAGAGCTGTACTTCTGACTGCTATATACATTCTAGTGAATTGCACGTCTGTTTACCTGTTCCATTTTCTGAATGGGTCAACATAATTAACTTGACCCGCTGAGTTTAATTGGTTGTTGTGTGATTCACTGATTGTAGTTCAAATGAGAAGTAAATGTTGTGTCTTGGTAAACGAAGATGGTATGATCACGGAGATATCATCTAGTAGTCCACCTTGTGTGATCTGTTTGTCGGTATTCTCTCAGATCGAACATGTATATAAGGCAAACATGACAAATTCTGCCTTTTTTGTTCAACATTGATATATGTGTATGTGTTGGTCAGTAATGGGTATATAGATCTTGTACATGAGATTGCTGTGAATTGACTGTATTTTGATATTCTCTTTCGCCTGACGAGCCCGGGGAAGCCATTCTCAACATTCGTCTTCTTCTGGAACAGAGTGTGTACCAAGCACCAGTCTTGGACATTATACATGTATACCGTCGTTTTGGACCTGCGCAAAGAGTTTGATCTAGTGAACCATGCGGTGTTACCCCCTCAGGTTGTACCATATAACAGATGTAACGCTAGACTGGTTCAGTTCATATCTGTCTCAAAGACAACAACTTACTAGCGTACAAGGGAAACTGTCTTCCAGTTTACCCATCACCAGTGGTGTTCCACAAGGTTCTATTTTGGGTCCCCTGTTGTTCAAACTTTTTATGAATGATTTTCCACTGTGTACTACCCATACAACATGTGATATGTATGCAGATGACCCAACCCTGCATGTGAGTGGGAAAACTGTGTAGGAAATCGAATGGAAGCTAACTGGTGATCTTATTAACATCTCAGCTTGGTGTAAGAGGAACAAACTAGCTGTTAATATTGATAAAACACATGTTATGCTAATCACTACTAACAAAAAATATCACAGGTTACCGAGAAACAATATCAGTTTATCCTTAGATGGAACTATTCTTAAATCGTCGTCAAACGAAAAGCTCCTTGGAGTTGAAATCGACAATCATCTAATGTGGGACAATCAAATTTTCATTGTGTCAAAATCCGTGTCTCGGAACATTGTCTTATTGCGGCGTATTAAGCAGTACCTCCTCATGCATGCGAGACGTGTCTTATATCCAGTCAAACTTAGACTACTGTTCTACCGTCTGGGGGAAATAGCAATAAAATTGGTAAGCTCTGTAAGCTCCAAAAGAGAGATATTAGGATTATGATGGATGCGCCACCTAGTGCTCCTTGCTATGAATATTTCAAGTCGCTACGAATTATGCCTTTGTAGGACAGAATTAATTTCAGAGTGGTATCACTTGTCCATAAAGCTGTTAACAATACCACGCCAAATTATATCAGCGAATTGTTTCGGCGAGTCTCGTCAGTTCTAGAGTCACCTGATCAGCTGTGCAAAATGACCTTTTGTGCAGTGTCATATGTGCCGGATACTATCTTGAACTGTTCACGAACTGGTCTTCGCTACAATGGTACCATATTATACAATGACTGTGATAAATCTATTTGAGATAATGTGAATATAAAGACTTTTCACCGGCGATATTTAAATTAATTATTCACAAAGTTTTAATTTTATTTTAATACATTTCTTATACACACATATATATTTTTAATATAATGCAATTCTAACCTTGTATATAAGCTACTGACCCACCCGAATGAGGGCACCGAGTTATATTAGCTTCCAGCTAACCAGGTATTTTACCCTCTCTAAACAAAGTTTTTATTATTATTATTATATCCATGCCGAGTCCATGTGGTCCTGTCTGGCATTACAAAGGAGCTCTTTTATCCAACTAGTGACCTGATTGGACGATAGATTTATTCCGAGTTTAGCTCGCATAGGATTTGGATAGCTAACGTGAACGTTGCTTGAGATTGCCGCTAATTAACTGTTGATACTTTATCTTGCCTGGTGAAGCAGACTAGAAAGACCTATCCTCAATATGCAAACATCTCCACGTTTGCTTATTCACATTGATTAGTGTTATGAGCCAAGAACACATACTCCTGTCTGTTATGACAAAGTGGCATAATTTTTATTGTAAATTGTTTCTCCAGCTCACCATCTGATTGGACGATTCGCATGGGGTTTAGATAGCTCTTGTGTCAGATGTGATATAAATTATAATATCCAGTTATAAATGTACATGAAAAGTCAGGTAAAATAGAAACGATCAATGGATATTCATGAAAAAGAATATTTTTTAATGATATTGAATATTTCCAAAGATTGTTCTGGGCTTGTAGTGGTAGTGTAGTGATTTTGAGGTATGTTTTTGTTCATAACCATAACCGTTTAATGGTAACATGTACATATTTTGCACATCCAGTGTCATGTTAAATCAAATAGTTTAGGTAACTATTATGTGAGTCTCCTTAAATCAAGTTTGCAGATCTCGTAGGCAACCCAGTTCACCATAACATCGCATCTCTGACTTGTGAAGTTGCTGCCTGTTGTTATCCAGCCACAGTAGCAATTTAATCCCTACAATGAAATGTAAGTTAATCAGCTCATTCAGTATTGGTTTATGTTCTTCTCGTCTCTTTTTTTTGTGCTACTCCTATGATTGTTTACGTTGTATTGGCAATGTCTTCGCTGACACTAAGAAGTTTGATTCATCGAACCCATCACTATCAATGTTTATATCATATCCTCCAAAGAATAGCTGATGTCAATACCTACAATTTGATAACAAACGGCCATTTTGAATTGGCGGCCATTTTGGATTGTTGCTGACTACCAATGTCAACAAACTCGGCGTGTCATGATGGCTGTCTAATATTTTCATCAGACCTCCGTGATGATGATCCAAATTCCAAACCCATTCCACGTTGTAATCTCCAAGCCTTTTGCTCAAACCTAATAATGATGGTACACTTGCGTGGATAATTTTTAATGTATTTACATCAATTTTATGCTAATTTATGCAAATTAGGCAGATATATATTAATGTGGCGCAAACGGAATGGTTGCCAATAGATCCGGCATGTTAAAAAACCCCCAAGTATCAAATTGCTTTAAAATAGTCTTAAAAATAACTTGAAAAATCTCAATAAAATCAAGTTCTAACAAACGTTAAATTCCTAAGAATGCCCCCTATGATATAAAATCTAAACAGTTCCAAAACAAATAAGACGAAAAAATGTTGGGGTGTCTAATATAAGGGTTGGGGGGGGGGGCGGCGGCGGTTAAATGGTTCTCTCCCATAGACGAATCGAGAACTGAAAGGGAAGCCCAACACCTGAGTATATTCTCCAAACGAATTTTGCTTAGAAGTATAATAAATAATTAAACTATATCACACTAGGAATTTTAGGGCAGTGTGCTCTTCGCTTACGTTTCGGTTATAAAACCGACAATGACCGGCAGTAAATACACTTAGCGTTTGATGGAGGACTTGGCATTGGTTCTATTGCTTACCTTTCAACTTGTTTTTCTCTTGTCAGAGAATCCCAGAATGGAACTAGAAATGCTGATGAAAAATATCGTTTTCTGAGACACTGACTTTTTAGAATGAACTACAATTACAATATTACTAGATGCACACATAAATGACGTTAATCGGTACAATAATAAATAGAATACAACACTTTGTTCGAAAAAAGGTTTTCCACAAATGTGCAAATGTCGCGCATTTAAATGTCAGAAACGACTATCAGCTCAAGGGTCAAAATCCAGTCATCATGGTATTCGTAATGCATATGGCTTCCTTTAAAGTCGTTATTCAAAGACTGATGTATCTCAGTCACACTCTGATTGTGCATGTTCATATGAACACAATAGTTTTACTGAACATTATTATTTTATTATTATGGTTTGCTTAATTGCTAAACGTTCACATGGCCAGATTTGCTTACAGTGCAAATTTACACATGTGTAAGTATATTTCTGTACAGCCTCTCCACGCAAATATAGACGATCTGCAAAAAAACGCCATATTTTCGGAGTAAAATGCACCTCCCGTACACAAGGCCACACCCTGTCATTTGAAAGCTTAGTTTATGTACTTTTTTGTAAGACCGGATGTGGTCTTGAAATATATTGCCATAAGGTAAAAAATCCATTCAAACGAACAATATCGTATCTTCTCGTCACGAAAAAAAGAAAGGGGGTGGGTTTGCTTCAGTCTTAATAAATTTATTCATTTTACTCCAATGCACAGTACTGAGGTAGCATTTGTTTCTCCATGAAACTGGGAATCGATTGATAACCGTTATATTAAGCGATCTCGAGTCATGACGTCACTCGGGGGTCATCTCCAAATTCTCACTGAAATATTTTTTAAATACAAAATTAAGGTTTCTTTACTAAGTTATTCAACGTAATGAAATTCACATAATTGTGTCAAGTTATTGCCAGCGGTACTGTTTATCATTGCCTGAAAAGCACAGGCTATAAAAGCAGGAAGAACAGGAAGTCTGTCAAAATTATATATTTTCAAAGTCTACTAAACATTTGGGTAAGATTGTCAAACATTTGAATTCAGCAATACTCAAAAAATGTTTTATGATTTAATGTGTATATTTCAATGATTGTTTATTTCTTGTTATTTTTAAAATAATACCAAATGTTATCATGATTATCGTTGTGGGTGGGGGGTCATCTCATAATTACTATTGCAATGTACATGTCTTCCCACAGTATGTTCTGGTAATCTACCACATTTAATAAGATTTGTGGATACAGTGTACACTGTCCAGGTATGTATGGACCCTACAACAGCCTGAGTATAGGACTTGTATTATAACATCACTATTTGTACTCACTATATGTACTCCTGTACGTCGAAGCAGTTGTTTCGGATATTTTGGGGCGTATATCTTCTGTATATCCCAAGCATAACTCTCAACAGGGCTCATGTGTCAGCACAGAATTCTCGCTTCTAGAGTTCTGTAAGTATTGAATTTATCTGTTCTGACCCATTTCATGTGTAGGCTGTTTATTTTAATGTCATAAATGAAGCGGGCCTTCTAGCTCTCGTCGACTTCACGACAAAAGAGACGATTACAATTTCGACATCGTAAACTATCCCTATCTGGAGAGTAATATATCAGAGGGACCTGCATATGGCGTATACATATCTCGCCTAGTAGCATTTTCTAGATCCTCTGTTAAATGTGACGATTTCAATCGTCACAACTCATTATTGCAGAAACTTGTTAAACAGGCTTATATCATCAAGCGCCTCCACTCGAATTTTCTCAAATTTGACTATATACATCGCCCGCTTATAGCAAAATACGTGCGTAGCGTGCAAGAGCTATGGCGGTATGTTTCGTAACTTGTGTCTAATTCCGCTTAACCCGGGGCTAGGGGTCCTATGAACCTATGTATTTCAAAATCCTCATAGTGTTCATATGAACAGCACAATCAAAGCGTGACTGAGATACATCATACTCTAGATAACGACTTTTCAACGTATATAATATGGATCATATGGACTGATTTATCCTATTAATTTGGTGCTAATGTTATTATATGATTTCGACCATTGGGTAATGGACGCGGAAATTCTTTCAGGGACGATGGCTGCACATTGAATGACGGACTAGACGCTTGTATTCCGCAGTTTCCAAGGTCGATAAGGTGCATGTTTGATACAATACTGAATCTATTGTCAGGACAGAATTCTCGCTTCTGGAGTTCCGTAGGTATTGAAAATACCAATCTCAATTCGAGATCCATCTGCTTTGACACATTTCATGAGTATTCAGCGCTGTCCGTAAGGTCCGAATTCTGTTCATTATTATCACTGCTTTATCATATGTGTCTGGACAGAATTATCGCTTCTGGAATTCTGTTCTGGCATGATCCGAGACATACATCAGAATAATACTGCTGAGATCCAGGTTGTAACACCTGATATTAAAGTAGTAAGAATACTTCTTATCAACCTTGGCTACGCGAGTTCCTAGCTCCAGTTAACGACGGACCCCCAGTACAGAACAGAGACAACAGTAATTAAGACTTGGCTTCATTATAAGAAACAGCGCTGTTTAAAATACACATGGAATGTGTTAATCAGATAAATCTCGAATTGTGATTGGCATTTTTCAATAATGTTTTCCAGAACCTCATGGACCTTGGAAACTGCGGAAGATAAAAGTGTCGTACAGAGAAATCTTGAATTGAGATTGGCATTTTCAATAAACAAGGTACTCCAGAAACGAGAATCCTGTCCTAACACCTTTGGTAAAACAGTAATAATAATGAACAGAACTTGGACCTTGGGAACTGTGGAAGACATTCGAAGAAAAATCGTACACTTGAAATGTTTCAAAGCAGAAAAATCTCGAATTGAGCTTGGTATACAGAACTCTAGAAGGGAGAATTTTTCAATACCATTACAAAACTCCAGAAGCGAGAATTTTGTTCCGACACCTTTGATAAAACAGTGATAATAATGAACAGAACTTGGACATTAACAGAAACAGCGTACACATGAAATGTGTCAATGCAGAAAAATCTCAAATTGAGTTTGGTATTTTTCAATACCATTACAATAACATTAGAAATCCAGAAGCGAGAATTCCGTCCTACCTCTGATAATAAAACAGTAATAATTATGTACAGAACTTGGGCCTTGTGTACCTTGAAAACCACAGGAGAGATAACACTGGTAAACAGCATACACGTGAAATGTGTCAAAGCAGATAAATCTCTGAGATTGGTATGTTTCAATACCTACTGCAGAAGTATATCTAGGAGCGATAATTTCGCCCTGACACCATGTACGAAACACAGAATAAGCGACATCATAATATTGGGGATTATATATCATAAATATTAATAGAACAGTCCCGAGATGGAAGTCTCTAACGACAAAAGGCGCGAAACGACGCCATGCCCCATGTGACGTCACGCCGACGTTAGGCAACAAACCATTTCTTAACATTGGAATGCTGTATTATTTTATTCACGCAGATTTACATGCGATAATTTGTGTTTGCAAAAGCCTATTTTAACTCGGAGACAATAACAGCCTCAAAATTGTTTGGATGCCTAACCTTGACCCGACTTCACGCGGGCAATGGTGTCATTTTGCGCCTTTCATGGCTACCAGGATGTGGGTATGCCTCCTCGGAGGGGTTCCCTTCTGGAAATGGAGTTCGCCGAGGTGGAATTCTGTCCCCTCTGTTCTATAATGTCTACATACATTAACTCAACATTAAATTGTCACGGTCCAATTTGGGATGTAATAGAGCCGGAGTCTTCTTTAACAACCTATTATACGCTGACGAATTATGCTTTATTAGTCCCTCTGCCAGGGGCCTTCAGAATCCACTTGATATACGAGATATTTTTGCGACTGACAATGATATTGTCTTCAACACTAAGGAATGCTTAAGCATGTGTTTTCGTCAAAGAAAGTTCAATGACATGAAAGCACACTCTGTTAAACTGTCTGGCTCACAACTGAATTACGTAGACAACGTCAAATATTTTGATCATTTTATCTCCAGCGATTTCACTGGCAGCTATGACATGTCTGTGCAAACTAGAAAAGCATGCATTCGTGCCAACAGGCTTATGACGCAACCACCACAGAATAAGATCAACGTATTTAGCTTGTGTTGCGCACGCCAGTCTGTGCTGAAGTTTGACGTTGCTAGACATCGTTACATGTATTCGTGGGAGGGATTATGTTTTATCGAAAATTAGCTGACAAGGAATGTATTTTAAATGCTGCTATTTGTCCCTTATATGCCTTAGGCAAATAAGTCTCGGTTTGTTTTTCCAAAGCCATGTCATAGGATTCTGCTTAAGTATCACTGTGTATATATTTACCAGCTATTGTTCATATACTCAGCAACGAATCAGTTAAAAAATGTATTGGTGCACCGGAAGTAAAATTACAACTAATGATATAACCTTTTTCATATTATTTGTAATCGTGCAGAAATATCATGCAAACAGAAAGCGAATCAATAACGTTAATAACGTATTTGTTTACCCGAGAGCGAATAAGTAACTGTCTGCAAGAGAGGATTAATTTATTTGTATGATAAATAAGAGATGCATTGCTATCGAACACTAGTCAACCGGCCAAACAAGTCCTGATGACATTTTTGTTTGAAGCGGGTATCCATGCCAGATGGATGCTTACTCTACAATGTAAGGGTAGATCAGTTTTGGACCACAGGTCAAGGTTCTATCCGAGTCTTGAAGAAACGGGGTTGGGTGTAGGTATATTACGGAGTTGTATTTTCGGTCTCTGAAGTTGTTGGGTATACTTGGGGATATCCCTGTATATCCGTTCCCTGGAGTTCTTGATTTATTCTTGTAAATATACTCAATTGAGTGTAACTCGAGTAAATTTGTTGGTTAGTTGTATACGGGCAATGCTGCTCGTGTACATGTAACATATTATAGAGATCTCGGTAATGTGTACAAACTGTACAATATATTCTTAAGTCAGTGTGACAGGAGTTGTAGTATTTGTTCAATCTTCTTTTTTCTTTCGACGTTGCCGGAAAACTTTTCGATCGACGGACCATCCAGGTTATAATCTATTTTGCTCTTGGTACCTAGAGTTCGCATATCTTTACAGTTCCGTTTTTGGAAGTCATTATTAATTAATATTTATTTGTTTTGTAATCTTTTGAAGCTGGAAAAACTGTTTTATTGGTATGGCACTCAGGCCACTGAGCCTAAAACTCTTAGGCGTAGATGGTGCCAAGCGAGTTATCTCTATCATGCTTTACAAAAGTCTGTTGGATCGGGGCCGACTGTCTTTTCTGAACTAGTGGCGGTGTCAAAGACGGTGACAAAGATCGGGACGGTAGAAGTGATACGATTAAACAAGCGGTTTAAAAATCCACAAACAGAATCGTCGTTTCGATCAGATAGAACCGAGTAAACTAGATGTCAACACAAAATGTCGAATTGAGTTCCTAAATCTTTACATCATAACTTATACCAAAAGTATACTGGACTCCCAAAATGCATAAATCACCATACACAGCTAGATTCATAGCTGGTTCGAGAAGCTGCGCCACCAAGCTTCTTTCAACCCTGTTGACGAGGGCCCTTCAGGAGATAAAAGCATTTTGGGAAAGGTATTGCGCCACTATTTCTAAAAACTCTGGCGTTGAATGTATGTGGATATTGAAAAACTCAAAATGTCTTACGGAAGAACTTGATGCTAAAGGTCACATACCGTATAGACATGTATCCACATGGGATTTTCTCGACTCTCTATACCACAATCCCTCATCAGGACCTTATTGACGGTCTAAGTTCATTAATAGTATCTGTGTTAAAGAAAACTGATCGTAGATATATTAATGTCGGAAGCAATAAAGCATTCTTTAGCTCTACTACATACACGAGATATCATTCATGGGATGTTTCATTGTTTATAGAGTTGCTTGAATTTCTCATTAAAAATATCTATGTGAAGTTTGGCAACACAATATATCAACAGCATATAGGTATTCCAATGGGTGCTAATTGTGCACCCCTATTGGCTGACCTATATCTGTTCTCTTATGAATATGACTATATGCAGGCGCTTTCAAAAACTGATCCATTCAAAGCCCGTTCCTTTTCATTCACCAAACGCTATATAGACGATCTTCTCGCTGTGGATAATCGCTATATAAATGACGCAGTGAAGGATATATATCCACCTTCACTGGATTTGAAGGAAACTACAGATAACCCTACAGGCACATCATATTTAGACCTATATCTCTATCAAAATGAAGCGGGCCTTCTCTCTCGTCGACTGTATGACAAAAGAGATGATTACAATTTCGACATCGTAAACTATCCCTTTCTGGACGGTAATATTCCAGTGGGACCTGCATATGGCGTATACATATCACGCCTAGTAGCATTTGCTATATCCTGTGTTAAATGTGACAATTTTAATCAACGTCACAAAACATTGTTGCAGAAACTTATAAAACAGGGCTACACCATTAAGCGCCTTCACTCAAAGTTTTCAAATTTGGCGATACATATCGCATGCTGATAGCAAAATACGAGCGTAGCGTGCAAGATCTATGGCGTTACGTTTCGTAACTTGTGTCTAATTCCGCTTAACCCGAGGCTAGGGGCCGTGTGAACCCATGTACTTCAAGATCCTCATGGTACTCATATGAACAGGCACAATCAAAGCGTGACTGAGATACATTATTCTTTAGATGACGACTTTACAACGAATATTATGGATTAAGAATACTGATCGGCGATACGGATTTGATATTTTTGGAACATCATGATGTCTTGCCGGCATCATTGAAAACTGTTGACCGTTTCTCTCTTGCAGGAAACAAGCCTATGTTTATGTATACTATGATTGTCTTTTTGAATTTGGTGCTAATACTGTTATATGGAATATGAAATAGGTCTTTGGATTATGGACGCGGATATTCCCTAATGGACGACGGCTGAATTATGAATGACGGACCAGACGCTTGTAATTTATTTGAGGAATATGGTGACGTTCATGACATTAATGATGAATCTTGAGGATTTAGGCTTCCTGTCTGGGGGTTATATTTATGGAGAAGATCGTATGAAATAAATTTGTCCTATTCAAGGTAACTGCCTGACGTTTGGCCAGAAGGGACTTTTAAAATCGGCCTGCACGATATCTAGACAGGCGCCTACAGATTCCAAAGAAACACGTGCCTAGAATATCAGAAATGGCCGGGCTGCTTCACAAAAAAAACTCGGGTAAATTCAGGAGAGAAGACTATCGATGTGGAGAAATCTCGTGTAGCAACAAATACACAGTCCGCTAAGCAGTCTGAAAGTGAGCGTTAAAGCATTTGGTTAAATCTTGATAGTTATGCCCCCACGTGAAATACTAAGCTTAATCAGGAGAAAAAACAAACACCACAAAATAAAAGCGAACTGTTTCCATGAGCTCAAACTCACCAGGTCGCCAACATGACGTGGATGTTGATAATTCCACTGATATTCCTGGTCCAGGTAGCAAGAAGAATAAAACGGACGAAAATCTGGATGCTTTTCTAGATGACGAGGAGTCTGAAGGTGAGGAGTCTGCTGAGATTGTAGAACCACAAACATTTCAGGCCCAGGAGAAAGATTCTTTCTCTAAATTCGAAAACGAAAGCGCTGAATGAAAATCCGATTACCAATAAGCATATTCATATGCTCGACAGTCGTAGTGATGATACACCTATGCTTTGTGGTAGTGGCGTGAACTTCATCCCGAATGCTGATGTGATTGCTGGGATCACTAGAGATGATGCTACACATGGAGGATGAAAAAGCTGTATAGGTGAAGATAATAGTTCTATTCCAGATGAACATCACACCAGATAAAAGCGTGGTCTCTGAATTCACTAAGTAAACGTCTGGTAATCAGCGACCTGTATTGGTGGACAAGATTACATTGAACCAGACGTCGAAAGACAAGTTTGTGCAACAGAGAGACCAAGTAATTCATGGAATAAACCATACAAAGAAAAACAGAAGAACAGAAAATAGATCCGAAAACACGGTGCTTATACATACTTGCCTCCAGGTAAAGCAGAGATAGAGAGAATTAAGGGTTAATGTCGCGTCCAGCAATATGTCAGCTATATAGCTACGATCAAACAAAGTTCTAAGTACTCAAGCCAAAGCATTAAAACATGCATACATTAAAACTTATGCAACAACCGATTTCGCTCAAATAGCCCAAGATGTGATCCTCCCTCACCTGACTAAAAGATCTTTCAAAGTAGTCGCTCAATAAAAAGCATCTCTTACAATCTTAAATTCTATGCATTCGATAAGAATATGTTTCACCGTGAGATCTTCATGACATTGAATACACCTTGGGACTGGCTCTTTTTTCGTGAGTTCGTGAGTTGTCAGAGCATTTCCATCATAGCTCTCTAGATTTATATCTAATGCCGCTTATGCCGGTGCTAGGGGCCGTGTGGTCATGTCATTCAAGTTGCCACATGAACAGGTACAATAAAAGCGTACCTGAGATACAACACATATCACGAATCGTTAGATTCTTGGTATGTGCTTTAGAATAGGTTAACCAGAAGACTATACTGTGAAGCCATGTGACTGTCAGTATGTCGGCACCCACATCCCATATACTGTTTATTATGATATAACATGTAGAAATAAAGCTAGGCTTTCCAAATTAATACTATGTATACATCTGGCGAAGATCCAGCGGTGTACTGAAGATGACTGACTTTGACCTATTTTATCAAGGTCAAATTATAGAATTTGCCATATTTTTTGAAGGATTGAAGCTAGGGTCTCCAAAGTCATATTACTTCAGCAACTGGTGATTGACTAGAAGCCTATCCCAGTTGACTGACGTTGACCTATTTTTTCAAGGTCATATACTATTTATTATGATCTAACATGAAAAAATCTATCCAGTCGGCGAAGGTCCAGATGTGTACTGAAGATGACTGACCTTGACCTATTTTATTGAGGTCAAATTTTAGTATTTGCTATATTTTTTGAATGATTAAAGCTGGGGTCTCTAAATTCATATTAAATGCAATTGACTAGAAGCCTATCCCAGTTAACTGACCTTGATCTATTCATATACTGTTTATTATAATATAACATGAAGAATATAGGTAGGCTTTCCAAATTAATACTATGTGTACATCTGGTGATGCTCCAAAGTTGTGCTGAAGATGACTGACTTTGACCTATTTTATCCTTGACCTACTTTATCCAGGTCCGATTCTATTTAGTACAATATTTCATGAAAAATCTACATTGTCCAAATTTGTACCACTTATGGCTGGACCGGAAGTCTATTTAAGAATATCACTGACCTTGACCTATATTTAAAAGGTCAAATTCTACATGTTAAGTCTAAGATCTCCAAATTTATGTTCCCTATGCCATTAAGTTAGAATTGACTTGAAAATTTTTGAAGATGACTGACCTTGATCTATGTTTCCAAGATAAAATTACTTGATTTGATTATAAGCTTTTTAGAAGAGTATGTTTAGAGCTAAGAATTCGGTCATGCTCCACCAGAACCTCAGGCCTTGGCAAAAGCTGAACTACAGTCAGCCCTACTAGATCAGATTTTTGTTAATCTATTTCTAAAAATACACTGATGATATTATACATTGTAAGATTGCTGGGTGTAGACAATAATCGATAGCCGAGGGGTATTGAAGCCCAATGTGCTATTTTTTAGTAGCTGAGATTAACTACTCTAGTGTAGAAAATACCTTCATTATTAATACAATGGGCATTGAAGTCACATGGTCACTTGCCATGGGACAGGCTGCAAAAGTATTCAGCCTTCTAATGATGTTTATTTTTTCATTTCAGCTTTCTGTACAACACATTCAACAAGTACAGCCTCTGTGATCAACCGGGAAATGGATGCCAAAGTCACAGGATTAAAGAGCCGAAAACAGAGGACTGTGGTGATCAGTGCTTAATTCACTTGCGTTTCCTGGTGTAAATGGAATAGGACACAAACATTGTTATATGACTGATAGATTGATGAAAGAGACTTCAATTCACACACTCTCACCTTGATTCACTTGCTTTCTACCATGTCGACATGAGAACAATAGCCTGTCTGGATACAACAAGATAGACAAAATATTCAAACCATAACTAAACAAGTGAGCCGGATGAAAGGATGTTGCTGTAAATATGATTCATAGTACTTATGTATGGAAGAATTACTGCTTTTTGTGTAAAAAATACACTAAAATATTCTTCTGAAATCGGATTTGTTGATTTTTATGGTGTGCTATCGTATATGTACTGCTATCTTTCGGTTTGGGTTGACCGTATCTAGTGTATACCTTACCGGTACCTTCAGTTGTACCGTAATGGTACCTCCAGCTATAAAATGGCTGACCATATATGTATACCTTCCTGGTACCTTGCATAAGACTCTATACCTTGATGGTACCTCTGGATGTACCTTACTTGCGCCTTGCTCTAGAACTGGTTTTATCCTCATGTACCTACACTATATCTTAATGGTACCTTAGTGATACCTTGTTGCTGTGCCTTATTGATACCTTATACAACCGGGGTACAATTAAGGCATCATTAGCATTTTTGGAACCTTGTCCATGTTGGATCAAATGACAAATTTGGAGGTACAGATAAGGTATATGCCTTAACTGTACCTGTCCTGTACCTATGTTGAATCTATGGCCTGTACCTTATTGAGACCTCCTTGATACCTTAATGATACCTTATTACTGTGAGGGTTCACAGTATAGTCTTTGGTTAACCTATTCTAAAGCACATACCAAGAATCTAACGATTCGTGATAAGTGTTGTATCTCAGGTACGCTTTTATTGTACCTGTTCATGTGGCAACTTGGATGACACGACCACACGGCCCCTAGCACCGGCATAAGCGGTATTAGATACAAATATAAAGAGCTATGATGGAAATGCTCTGACAACTCGTATATTGATAATTGGTGAGCTGTGTCGCTGTGACAACTCGTACACTGGAAATTGGTGAGCTGTATCGTCGTCAGATGAAAACGACGGCATTTAACACAAAAGACTAGTCTGTGAGGCCCGATGTCGACCCAGCATCAACTTCCCACAATGCCAACATATATCAAAGACCAAAAGGTCTGTACAGGGGGCGGGCCTGGGGGACGAAACGTCCACCAGCAGAATCTCGCCGTATACAGGTAAAAATTCACAGCATCCCATATTGATTGAAACAACCTATTCGGCATTAGATATATCAAATTGCGACCTTAATGTACCCGGAGAATATACTTGGTGTGTTCATGATGACCTGTGGAAGTGATCACTTTCTCACTGTGTTAAAGCCGTTCATTCAGTTGACGATCCTCCTTCATCAATATATAATTTTAGAAAAGCAGATTGGTTCAGTTTTGAAACTGTTTGTTTGCACAAAAAAATACAGATACACTTATTTGCAGAGGCCTCAAATCCTATACAAATATTCTCAGATCTATTGATTGGAATTGCTGACGAAACAATACCCAAATCCGCCTCAGTTACACATATTAAACAACCTTATAGTTCAATGATAACTGTAAAGAAGCTAGAAAATGCAGGAACAATCCGATATCAAAAATACAAGCGTCCAGTCCGTAATTCAATATTCAGCCGTCGCCCGTTAAAGAATTTCCGCCTCCATAATCCAAAGACCTTATTCATATGAAAGCATTAGCACCAGATTCAAAGAAATACAATCATAGTATGCATATAGCCCATCAGTAGTTCATATAGCTGATCAGTATTCTTACATATGATTTTCTCTCTAAAGTCGTTATGCAGAGAATGATGTATCCCAGTCGCGCATTGATTGTGCCTCTTCATATGAACACCATGGGGGTCTTAGAGTATATGATTTTATACGGCGCCTAATCCCGTGTTAAGCGAAATTAGTGGTAACGACATAGAGCTGGCACACTAGGCTCGTATGTTTTTATCAGTAAGCGATATGCATCCCTAAATGGCGCTTGGTGGTATAGTCCTGTTTTATGAGTCCCACTTGAATATGTATTATTATTATTTACGATGTCGAAACTGTAATCACCTCTATTATCGCATACGGGTTAAATAGACCAAAATTGGTGAGAAAGTGACGTGTGGTACTCTTTTTAGATCCAAAGCTAAAACCCATTGATAACAAGACAAAATTGTCATTTTTACTGCTGAATCTAACGCTCCTGGAAGATATTGGGTCCAGCAAGGCAGAAAAATATGTCATATTCTCAGATTCAAAGTCATGCCTTAGACGATCAAGAATAGACCCACAACTCATCCCTCCGTCCTGAATATTCTAAAGTTATATGACCGTAAATTTGAGTTTAACATGCTGTTATTTTGGTTAACTAGTCATGTTGACATCGCATGAAATTACAAGCGTCTGGTCCGTCATTCATAATTCAGTCGTCGTCCATTAGAGAATACCCGCGTCCATAATCCAAAGACCTATTCCATATTCCGTACAACAGTATTAGCACCAAATTCAAAAAGACAGTGACATAGTATACATAAACATAGGCTTGTTTCCTGCAAAAGAGAAGCGGTCAACAGTTTTCAATGATGCCGACAAGACATGATGTTCCAAAAATATCAAATCCGTATCGCTGATCAGTATTCTTAATCCATAATATTCGTTGTAAAGTCATCTCAAGAGTGATGTATCTCAGTCACGCTTTGATTGTGTCTGTTCATATGAGTACCATAAAATCTTGAAGTACATGGGTTCATACGGCCCCTAGCCCCGGGTTAAGCGGAATTAAGCACAAGTTACGCAAGGTAACGGCATAGATCTTGCACGCTACGCTCGTATTTTGCTATCAGCATGCGATATGTATCGCCAAATTTGAGAAACTTTGAGTGGAGGCGCTTGGTGATGTAGCCTTATTTTATAAGTTTCTGCAACAATGTTTTGTGACGTTGATTAAAATCGTCAGATTTAACGCAGGATCTAGCAAATGCTACTAGGCGTGATATGTATACGCCATATGCAGGTCCCACTGGAATATTACTGTCCAGAAAGGGATAGTTTACGATGTCGAAATTGTAATCATCTCTTTTGTCATAAAGTCGACGAGAGAGAATGCCCGCTTCATTTTATAGAGATATAGATCTAAATATGATGTGCCTGTAGGGCTATCTGTAGTTTCCTTCAAATCCAGTGAAGGTGGATATATATCCCTTCACTGCGTCATTTATATAGCGATTATCCACAGCGAGAAGATCGTCTATATAGCGTTTGGTGAATGAGAAGGAACGGGCTTTGAATGGATCGATTTTTGAAAGCGCCTGCATATAGTCATATTCATAAGAGAACAGATATAGGTCAGCCAATAGGGGTGCACAATTAGTACCCATTGGAATACCTATATGCTGTTGATATATTGTGTTGCCAAATTTCACATATATATTTTAATAATCGTGGGGTGCCGTTTACCGTTTCAGAGCCTGTATCTGTGCGTATATAAGAAAGTTCTTTCAAGCTTTATGAGATGCTGAGGTTGAAAACAAGCTTCATATGTTCAAGAAAACTATTAGATTCTTGGTATGTGCTTTAGAATAGGTTTACCAGAAGACTATTCTGTGAAGTCATATGACGCAGTCAGTATGTCGGCACCTCTTCCCACTTCCCTTATATGTGTTGTAATACTCATCTTAATAGCCAGAGACGTTTGGATTCGGCTATAATCAAGCTTTGTAGAATCGGTGATTCGCGACTGACTCATGCACATTTATTAAAACTGAACAATGTGTATTCCATGTCACGACAAACTCATAGTTAAACATATTTTATTCAACTGTACATATTTTAAGATTGCGAGGTTCGTTTTACCGAGCAGCTAGTTTAGACGATCTTTTTAATCGGATGTGAGAAGATTTAATTTTAACGTATTTGGTTTATTAATAAATTTCAGTGTATGCCCCAGCTCTTTGATGTGCGGTACATCACTTTTAGATCGTTCTTTGATTCCTGACTGACCTTGTTGTCGTTCTTAGAGTTTCGTCGCTATATAGCGGAAATATTGCTGAACGCGACGTTAAATCCAATTCTCTCTCTCTCTCTCCCTTTGATAAAAGTAGGTCAGAAAGAAGAGCTTTCATGTGTAATCGAACTGTGGATGATAAAAATAACACCGAACACGACAAAGAATGGTACTGTCCCCTTTAAAAAAGGTCTGTCATTTCTGTGCCACTTGCTTTAGGAAGGAATATATCAAATCAAAACACACAGAATGCGCGCCCTCCTGCCATCATCAGAATAGAAATTAACTACGGTTGGCCAGTATTCCCTGACAGGTAAGACAACTCCATCCAACTCTCAATGTTTTAACACTGAATAGGCTAACTCGAACATCAAGATGACTAGGCCGAACGTTGATGATTGAACTGATTTAGGAAGTGGTCAAGTTACAATATTTGATCAAGAGAAATGCGGTCGTTGTTTTCGCAAGCATAGACAGTGTTTTATCTGTGACATCTTCACGTCACCGGGAATTGTCGGTGTACAGAAATATGTTAACATTTACGAGTCTATTGTTTGTCCGGAAGACCAAATTACTATGGCATTAGAATACCTCTTTGTTCTAACTTTAATATTCTGTTCATAATTAGGGGAGCAGAAAAGCAATATTCCGATAACAGTCTAAGTTATTTTCTGAAAATCGGTTTCCTGCAGGGACAAAATGAGGAACTTCTGAAATATCTGAAAAAGAGGTGGTGCACGTTTGTCTTTATAAAATTCGGTCCCCAGGTGAATCGGAGAGTCGAGTTGTTCTCGATTTGAGGTGTCAGTGAATGATTATATTTATGAAGGTGTTTACTTCGGCGAGGTCATTGAACTACATTTTCCGTCTGTGGATGATCTGGTCATCACAATTAAGGAGAAAGGGAGCTGGTGCACTTGCCATAATTGCAGGAGTTTAGATCTTGTATCGTTTATATTGTTTTTTCGTCATATCTTTTCGTTCGTTTGGGTCTAGTGTGGGTTGGGCCTGCGATTGGGCCAAGAAGTCCTTAACAGGCTTTCAGTTGTATAATGTGTGTGAATATTATTTTAATGTAGGTAAAAAATTTCGCGAACGCGGTCATGTTTCTTCTCACGCTTGATTAATGGCATGAATGCTGGCTTGCTTTGTTGCACGTTATATTTATTTTTGGCTTGCACTATTTTGCTTATTGTGTATCTTGACTGATCGAGTGTTGCCTGTGGAACATGTGTGACGTGTTACTAACTGGGTACGATCTCTCACCGAAATGAACCCATAGCAATGTTCCAGATTCCAGTGTCTAATTATAATACATTTCGTTTAAGTGGTAGTGAGGGTCCCATATTCATGTAAAATTCGCCGATATTTGGTATGGTGTGCGGCGATTAATTGGGGCTGTGGGCATTTCCGTATCCTGGTACATGTAGGCACCGTTCTGATATGACGACCTTAGGTCCTCCACTCACAAATCCTACACACTCACTTGCTCACTAACTCAATCACTCACCCTCAAAGGAACCAGAGCTAGATAAGTATTCAAATATGACAACTTTCAAAATACTTTGTTGATTTCCTTACGAACCTTCTTGGAGATTTCCTTCGAGACCGGATTAGTGCAGCAACCTAGTTAATTTTCGTCTGACCATAATCCTACGTATACATATTTTCACAAAATTATATATAATTGCATACTTTGATCACAATATTTTTGGCATACTTTAAACCTACCCAGCTTGGGGATGGGGAGACATACTGGTCCTCATGCGCAGACAATCTTGGGTCAATTCAAATTGGCGACAATATGGTGACTGAACAATTGTGTTGTAGCCGCTTTTATTAAATTATTGCAATTTTCTGAATGGAAGCAAACAAATAAATGTTTCCTACTTATTAATATTTTTTTCTGCAGGAAATTGCATGAATACAAAGGTGGAAATATCTGACGGAAACAATCGTCATACAATGCATTTTTGCTTATTTGGGCGAGAGGGACGAATTGTCTTGTCCTATGTTTTAATTAAATATACGAAATACTATTTAAAGTTAGTGCAGAACCCGATGTGATGTACACAAATTCCGGGCTGTATGTAAAATGCTCCCTATAACGAAATACGGGTGTTAGATCCCACATTCAGTAGCAACTCTCCGTCCAAATTATGTTTTCCGAAGTTACAGGTATATGTCGATGTAAAGTCGGGATGGTGGAAAGTCTTCTCTTGTCCAAAGTCTGTTGAATATGCGTAATAAAATTTCTAGAGAAGATTCCGGTAGGCTAGATGTTTCAAAAGCTGTAATGAATATTATCAGGGCCTGCAGCAGAATCATTAGCTTTCGAGAGAGAAGCATGAAGTTCTTCAATTGTAAACATAGCGTTATAGCCTTCATGGTTACCGGAGAAGAATTTAATTTCATTTTTCTCTTCTCTTTTCTCAAAACTTTGGAATCTAGGTACATAATTATCTGACGATGAATTTTTGGCAATTGTTTCGCTTAGCTTATTTGCAACCTCTACTCTGTCAGTTAACACCTCATTTCCATCGTTGAGATGATGAACACTAGATTTGGAGCTTTTACCTTTTATTCTTTGGATCATATTCCAAACTTTTGTTATAAGAGTATGTGTTCAAAGATAACTGTAAAGAAGCTAGAAAATGTAGGAACAAGCCGAACGGTGTTTCCGTCGACATCCCACTTTCGAGAACTTGAAAGATTTCAGAAATTCATGCGTCTAGTCAGTAATTCAATATTCAGCCGTCGTCCGTTAAAGAATTTCCGCCTCCATAATCCAGACCGTATTCATATAAAAGCATTAGCATGTAAACCGTACGATTTTCTTTGTAAAGTCGTTATCCAGAGAATGATGTATCCCAGTCGCAGATTGATTGTGCCTCTTCATATGAACGCCATGGGGGTCTTAGAGTATACAAGTTTATACGACCCCTAGTCTCGGGTTAAGCGAAATTAGTAGTAACGACATAGAGCTGGCACGCTAGGCTCGTATGTTTTATCAGTATACGATATGTATCCCTAAATTTGAGAAAGTTTGAGTGGAGGCGCTTGGTGGTATAGTCCTGTTTTATGAGTCCCACTTGAATATGTATTATTATTATTTACGATGTCGAAACTGTAATCACCTCTATTATCGCATACGGGTTAAATAGACCAAAATTAGTGAGAAAGTGGGGTGTGGTACTCTTTTCAGATCCAAAGCTAAAACCCATTGATAACAAGACAAAATTGTCATTTTTACTGCTGAATCTAACGCTCCTGGAAGATATTGGGTCCAGCAAGGCAGAAAAATATGTCATATTCTCAGATTCAAAGTCATGCCTCAGACGATCAAGAATAGACCCACAACTCATCCCTCCGTCCTGAATATTCTAAAGTTATATGACCGTAAATTTGAGTTTAACATGCTGTTATTTTGGTTAACTAGTCATGTTGACATCGCATGAAATTACAAGCGTCTGGTCCGTCATTCATAATTCAGCCGTCGTCCATTAGAGAATACCCGCGTCCATAATCCAAAGACCCATTCCATATAACAGTATTAGCACCAAATTCAAAAAGACAGTCGTAGTATACATAAACATAGGCTTGTTTCCTGCAAAAGAGAAGCGGTCAACAGTTTTCAATGATGCCGACAACACATGATGTTCCAAAAATATCAAATCCGTATCGCTGATCAGTATTCTTAATCCATAATATTCGTTGTAAAGTCATCTAAAGAATGATGTATCTCAGTCACGCTTTGATTGTGTCTGTTCATATGAGTACCATGAAATCTTGAAGTACATGGGTTCATACGGCCCCTAGCCCCGGGTTAAGCGGAATTAAACACGTTACGAAAGGTAACGGCATAAATCTTGCACGCTACGCTCGTATTTTGCTCTCAGCATGCGATATGTATCGCCAAATTTGAGAAACTTTGAGTGGAGGCGCTTGGTGATGTAGCCTTGTTTTATAAGTTTCTGCAACAATGTTTTGTGACGTTGATTAAAATCGTCAGATTTAACGCAGGATCTAGCAAATGCTACTAGGCGTGATATGTATACGCCATATGCAGGTCCCACTGGAATATTACTGTCCAGAAAGGGATAGTTTACGATGTCGAAATTGTAATAATCTCTTTTGTCATACAGTCGACGAGAGAGAAGGCCCGCTTCATTTTTATAGAGATATAGGTCTAAATATGATGTGCCTGTTGGGTTATCTGTAGTTTCCTTCAAATCCAGTGAAGGTGGATATATATCCTTCACTGCGTCATTTATATAGAGATTATCCACAGCGAGAAGATCGTCTATAAAGCGTTTGGCGAATGAGAAGGAACGGGCTTTGAATGGATCGGTTTTTGAAAGCGCCTGCACATAGTCATATTCATAAGAGAGCAGATATAGGTCAGCCAATAGGGGTGCACAATAAGTACCCATTGGAATACCTATATGCTGTTGATATATTGTGTTGCCAAATTTCACATATATATTTTAATAATCGTGGGGTGCCGTTTACCGTTTCAGAGCCTGTATCTGTGCGTGTATAAGAAAGTTCTTTCAAGCTTTATGAGATGCTGAGGTTGAAAACAAGCTTCATATGTTCAAGAAAACTATTAGATTCTTGGTATGTGCTTTAGAATAGGTTTACCAGAAGACTATTCTGTGAAGTCATATGACGCAGTCAGTATGTCGGCACCTCTTCCCACTTCCCTTATCTGTGTTGTAATACTCATCTTAATAGCCAGAGACGTTTGGATTCGGTTATAATCAAGCTTTGTAGAATCGGTGAATCGCGTCTGACTCATGCACATTTATTAAAACTGAACAATGTGTATTCCATGTCACGAGAAACTCAGAGTTAAACATATTTTATTCAACTGTACATATTTTAAGATTGCGAGGTTCGTTTTACCGAGCAGCTAGTTTAGACGATCTTTTTAATCGGATGTGAGAAGATTTAATTTTAACGTATTTGGTTTATTAATAAATTTCAGTGTATGCCCCAGCTCTTTGATGTGCGGTACATCACTTTTAGATCGTTCTTTGATTCCTGACTGACCTTGTTGTCGTTCTTAGAGTTTCGTCGCTATATAGCGGAAATATTGCTGAACGCGACGTTAAATCCAATTCTCTCTCTCTCTCTCCCTTTGATAAAAGTAGGTCAGAAAGAAGAGCTTTCATGTGTAATCGAACTGTGGATGATAAAAATAACACCGAACACGACAAAGAATGGTACTGTCCCCTTTAAAAAAGGTCTGTCATTTCTGTGCCACTTGCTTTAGGAAGGAATATATCAAATCAAAACACACAGAATGCGCGCCCTCCTGCCATCATCAGAATAGAAATTAACTACGGTTGGCCAGTATTCCCTGACAGGTAAGACAACTCCATCCAACTCTCAATGTTTTAACACTGAATAGGCTAACTCGAACATCAAGATGACTAGGCCGAACGTTGATGATTGAACTGATTTAGGAAGTGGTCAAGTTACAATATTTGATCAAGAGAAATGCGGTCGTTGTTTTCGCAAGCATAGACAGTGTTTTATCTGTGACATCTTCACGTCACCGGGAATTGTCGGTGTACAGAAATATGTTAACATTTACGAGTCTATTGTTTGTCCGGAAGACCAAATTACTATGGCATTAGAATACCTCTTTGTTCTAACTTTAATATTCTGTTCATAATTAGGGGAGCAGAAAAGCAATATTCCGATAACAGTCTAAGTTATTTTCTGAAAATCGGTTTCCTGCAGGGACAAAATGAGGAACTTCTGAAATATCTGAAAAAGAGGTGGTGCACGTTTGTCTTTATAAAATTCGGTCCCCAGGTGAATCGGAGAGTCGAGTTGTTCTCGATTTGAGGTGTCAGTGAATGATTATATTTATGAAGGTGTTTACTTCGGCGAGGTCATTGAACTACATTTTCCGTCTGTGGATGATCTGGTCATCACAATTAAGGAGAAAGGGAGCTGGTGCACTTGCCATAATTGCAGGAGTTTAGATCTTGTATCGTTTATATTGTTTTTTCGTCATATCTTTTCGTTCGTTTGGGTCTAGTGTGGGTTGGGCCTGCGATTGGGCCATGAAGTCCTTAACAGGCTTTCAGTTGTATAATGTGTGTGAATATTATTTTAATGTAGGTAAAAATTTTCGCGAACGCGGTAATGTTTCTTCTCACGCTTGATTAATGGCATGAATGCTGGCTTGTTTTGTTGCACGTTATATTTATTTTTGGCTTGCACTATTTTGCTTATTGTGTATCTTGACTGATCGAGTGTTGCCTGTGGAACATGTGTGACGTGTTACTAACTGGGTACGATCTCTCACCGAAATGAACCCATAGTAATGTTCCAGATTTCAGTGTCTAATTATAATACATTTCGTTTAAGTGGTAGTGAGGGTCCCATATTCATGTAAAATTCGCCGATATTTGGTATGGTGTGCGTCGATTAATTGGGGCTGTGGGCATTTCCGTATCCTGGTACATGTAGGCACCGTTCTGATATGACGACCTTAGGTCCTCCACTCACAAATCCTACACACTCACTTGCTCACTAACTCAATCACTCACCCTCAAAGGAACCAGAGCTAGATAAGTATTCAAATATGAGAACTTTCAAAATACTTTGTTGATTTCCTTACGAACCTTCTTGGAGATTTCCTTCGAGACCGGATTAGTGCAGCAACCTAGTTAATTTTCGTCTGACCATAGTCCTACGTATACATATTTTCACAAAATTATATATAATTGCATACTTTGATCACAATATTTTGGCATACTTTAAACCTACCCAGCTTGGGGATGGGGAGACATACTGGTCCTCATGCGCAGACAATCTTGGGTCAATTCAAATTGGCGACAATATGGTGACTGAACAATTGTGTTGTAGCAGCTTTTATTAAATTATTGCAATTTTCTGAATGGAAGCAAACAAATAAATGTTTCCTACTTATTAATATTTTTTCTGCAGGAAATTGCATGAATACAAAAGTGGAAATATCTGACGGAAACAATCGTCATACAATGCATTTTTGCTTATTTAGGCGAGAGGGACGAATTGTCTTGTCCTATGTTTTAATTAAATATACGAAATACTATTTAAAGTTAGTGCAGAACCCGATGTGATGTACATAAATTCCGGGCTGTATGTAAAATGCTCCCTATAACGAAATACGGGTGTTAGATCCCACATTCAGTAGCAACTCTCCGTCCAAATTATGTTTTCCGAAGTTACAGGTATATGTCGATGTAAAGTCGGGATGGTGGAAAGTCTTCTCTTGTCCAAAGTCTGTTGAATATGCGTAATAAAATTTCTAGAGAAGATTCCGGTAGGCTAGATGTTTCAAAAGCTGTAATGAATATTATCAGGGCCTGCAGCAGAATCATTAGCTTTCGAGAGAGAAGCATGAAGTTCTTCAATTGTAAACATAGCGTTATAGCCTTCATGGTTACCGGAGAAGAATTTAATTTCATTTTTCTCTTCTCTTTTCTGAAAACTTTGGAATCTAGGTACATAATTATCTGACGGTGAATTTTTGGCAATTGTTTCGCTTAGCTTATTTGCAACCTCTACTCTGTCAGTTAACACCTCATTTCCATCGTTGAGATGATGAACACTAGATTTGGAGCTTTTACCTTCTATTCTTTGGATCATATTCCAAACTTTTGTTATAAGAGTATGTGTTCAAAGATAACTGTAAAGAAGCTAGAAAATGTAGGAACAAGCCGAACGGTGTTTCCGTCGACATCCCACTTTCGAGAACTTGAAAGATTTCAGAAATGCATGCGTCTTGGTAAGTGTCTACCCCCTGTACAGACCTTCTGGTCTTTGATATATGTTGGCATTTGTGGGAAGTTGATGCTGGGTCGACATCGGGCTTTACAGGCTAGTCTTTTGTGTTAAATGCCGTCATTTACATCTGATGACGATACAGCTCACCAATCTTCAATGTACGAGTTGTCACAGCGAAACAGCTCACCAATTACCAGTATACGAGTTGTCAGAGCATTTCCATCATAGCTCTCTAGATTTGTATCTAATACCGCTTATGCCGGTGCTAGGGGCCGTGTGGTCATATCATCTAAGTTGCCACATGAACAGGTACAATAAAAGCGTACCTGAGATACAACACATATCACTAATCGTTAGATTCTTGGTATGTGCTTTAGAATAGGTTAACCAGAGGACTATTCTGTGAAGTCATGTGACGCAGTCAGTATGTCGGCACCTCTTCCCACTTCCCTTATATGTGTTGTAATTTTTTTCCTGTATATGGCGAGATTCTGCTGGTGGACGTTTCGTCCCCGAGGCCCGCCCCCTGTACAGACCTTCTGGTCTTTGATATATGTTGGCATTTGTGGGAAGTTGATGCTGGGTCGACATCGGGCCTTACAGGCTAGTCTTTTTTGTTAAATGCCGTCATTTACATCTGATGACGATACAGCTCACCAATCTTCAATGTACGAGTTGTCACAGCGAAACAGCTCACCAATTACCAGTATACGAGTTGTCAGAGCATTTCCATCATAGCTCTCTAGATTTGTATCTAATACCGCTTATGCCGGTGCTAGGGGCCGTGTGGTCATATCATCTAAGTTGCCACATGAACAGGTACAATAAAAGCGTACCTGAGATACAACACATATCACGAATCGTTAGATTCTTGATATGTACGTTAGAATAGGTTAACCGGAAGACTATACTGTGAAGTCATGTGACTCTGTCAGTATGTCGGCACCTCTTCCCACTTCCCTTATATGTGTTGTAATTTTTACCTGTATATGACGAGATTCTGCTGGTGGACGTTTCGTCCTCGAGGCCCGCCCCCTGTACAGACCTTCTGGTCTTTGATATATGTTGGCATTTGTGGGAAGTTGATGCTGGGTCGACATCGGGCCTTATAGGCTAGTCTTTTGTGTTAAATGCCGTCATTTACATCTGATGACGATACAGCTCACCAATCTTCAATGTACGAGTTGTCACAGCGAAACAGCTCACCAATTACCAGTATACGAGTTGTCAGAGCATTTCCATCATAGCTCTCTAGATTTGTATCTAATACCGCTTATGCCGGTGCTAGGGGCCATGTGGTCATATCATCTAAGTTGCCACATGAACAGGTACAATAAAAGCGTACCTGAGATACAACACATATCACTAATCGTTAGATTCTTGGTATGTGCTTTAGAATAGGGTAACCAGAAGACTATT